>OVBE01001886.1:0-33598 GCA_900406425.1 Iberis pinnata | reverse complement strand
ATCACCATGATCAGGCATTCCATTGAACACTTTTTGGGTGCTGGAATGCCCAAGATTAGATTTCGATTGGTGTGAAAGAAACCAGTATTAAGCACAATGAAACAAAAAGAATCTATATGCAAACAAGCTTAGGTGCTAAGGTAAGATCATGACATCAACTCTAGTCTACCTCATCCTCAGGAAATTCAGGAAACTACTCACTACTCATGGATATGAAAGCAGGAATAACAGAAATCATAACTTCAAACCTAAACATGATGATCAAAGGTTAAACTATTGAAAAACAGCAAGAACAACAAGAACTCAAACCCAGAAAATTAGAACATCAATGGAACAGTAACAAACCCAGAAAATGATCAAAGCTTAAAACAAAAGATTAAGATGAAAAACAGAAGATCAACATGCACCAGATAAAAAACAACCTTAAACTAAGCAGGAAAGTAAAAGAAATTAGTAGATTAGCATAAAACTTAAACGATTATGGGTTTTTACACCAAGAAAACCAAGAACAACGAAGGAAACAAAAACCTAAGACAAAAACCTAAAAGGAAAACAAAAGCAGAACTTCCTAAAAAAGAGGCGCTTTAGGGCTTATATAGTGTTCAGAGAAAAGCCCTAAAGCGCACAAAAGATAAAAATTAATCATTGGCTTGGGACTTGGGTCAGGTCCATTCTAGATTTGAGTTGGTCGGATCGGGGCTTGGGCTGAGGTCAAGCCAAAAAGGAGATCGATCGATGCTGGGGTTAAGATCGATCCGAGCTTTAGGTGGCTTGAATAGGATCAATCCAAGGGTGAAGTGGAAGGTTGCTTGGATCGATCTAGAGGTGAGGTTTGAATCGATCCAGACGTTGAAGTGGGATCGATCCATGGTCAAGCCGACTGCTAGGTGTGGTCGATCTATGGGATCGATCCATGTTGAGGCTGGATCGATCCAAGGTGTATTGGAGCTGGGCTAGGTTGAGGCAATGAGATCGATCCGGGCTTAGGCTTGAGATCGAGCCCATCTTCAAGCTGGATTTTAGGCGTGGAAGAGGACGAGATCGATCCAGGTTAAATTTGGATCGATCCAAATGTTGTGTTGCCGAGAGAGAGATCGATCTGTGAGATCGATCCAAGTTGAGTGTGGCTCGATGGGTGGGATCGATCCAAGTTGAGATTGGATCGATCCAGGCCTTGTGCTGGTCCATTCCACGTTTTCCGCTCCTTTTTGAATTCTCACAAAACCATCCTGAAAACTCCTGAAAGTCCTGAAAAATCTCCAAAATGCGTGCATATGCGAATACTAATGCAAAAGTCCCTAAAAATCACAAACTTACTCAAAACAACTATAAATGTGATATATGCACACCTAAAGACCTGAAAAATGATGCTAAATGACTTCTAAAAAACATGAAAATTCAGAGTCATCAATCTTCTCCCGAATTATTAGATCCCTATAATCGAATTACTAAAGAAAAACTCCCGCAAGAAGAGACATTTATTCATCTAGACTAGGTCAGGTTTCTAAACCAAATCTCTTTGTATTTATTAATCTAATATCATGAACTAGGTGATCAGGCTAATTCAAGCATTGATAACAAATCTAGACTAAGAACCTAACAAATTCAAATTCATTATGTCAAATCCTAACTCTTAACCTGGTTTACCTGAAAAACCCCTAAAACCTAACAAGGTGACTACTCATACATTACTAAGCAATCAACAATCATTATTAAAGAACAACACATAGAAGAAATCGAATTGTATTGAAAAGTAAAAGACATAGTTCAAAAATCTTCTCCAAATACAGTGTTAAAATCTCTTCTCTCTGAAAAAGCACTGAATTCTAAAACTTAATTAATGTGTTCTCTCTAAAAATAATAAGGCAAAAGGCTTTTACAATCTAAAATAAAATAATAAAAACCTAATCTAATAAGGAAAACTCTTGATAGGTCTTGAGGACTAATGCGTCTTTTTGCTTGAATTCACTCTTCTTCGTGTAAAGGGATCGATCGATCCATGCTAGGATCGATCGATCTGTGCTTGAAAAGGGATCGATCGATCTCAAATTCCGTAACTTCTTCAGGACCCTGGATTGATCAATCTAAACTACGAATGATCGATCTCCTTAATGTAATGTATGGATCGATCCTGTTTCAACCTGGATTGATCCTTCCGTCTTCATTTAGTCCATTTGTACCTGAATTCTTCTAGAAATCATCATTTTCGCTCCAGAACGTCCCAAACCGCTAAAATCCTAAAAACATGCTAAAAACACAAAGAAAGCACTCGAATAATACCAAATAGTAAGTATAAGTACCCACTATAAAGCATTAAAACTGCGTGATATCAACTCCCCTAGACTTAGATCTTTACTTGTCCTCAAGTGAAGCAAAACTAAATCTAGAGAAGAGGTTTGAAAACGAACCACACAGGAACTCTCAGAATCTCAGCAACCTTAAGTTCATAAATCAAAAACTAAAAGACACTAATCCTAGATAACCTTTGCAAAATAAATTATTCAGCACCACATAATATAACCAACATACTTCCTACTCTAAATCCCAATCAATCAAACTATCAAATTATATCAACCAGCTCTCTAAATTAAATTAAATACAATAGGTGCTTTCTTACCTATGGGGTATCGATCAACGCACTATAGTATCCGTCATTCAGGATCCCAATACCAATTCGAGCATCGAGCCACTTCGGATCCCGTCTCTTTCTTCTCCTTTTCTCACTTCTTTCATCATTTGTTTTCTTTTTCTGCTTTTTCTAAGCTTTGCTTTCGTTTACTTCTCTTATTCTTCTTTTTATTTTTATTTTTTAGCAGTTTTATTGAAGGGAAGGAGAAGGGGATCAAAATCGTATTGAAAGAACTGTTGGTTTTACAGAGGGTTGAAGACAAAAATACCTAGCTCAAAGTATTACAACACCATAGATAAAATAATTTAAGATCAAATTAAGTCATATCAAACTAAAGCTAGCATCAATTCATCAACAATCCAAAAGACTAGAACTTTTAAAAGTATATCAATCAATCAATGGGGGTTCCGAACCTAAATGAATCAGTTTATCTAAGTTAGTCATCAAATAGAAATCAATTCTAAACTCATACTAGGCTAATAATCATCACATATTCTGGTCATTATTCCATTGACTCGACTAGACTCGACTAAATCAAAACGAAAAATTTTGAAAATTTTCACCAAAATGATAAAACATCCAAAAATACACAAAACCTCGTTAGTAGATATAAACATTCCCCCATACCTACTTCACACCGTCCCGGTGTGAAAATAAATTCATGAGAAGGAATAAGACATGGCTAATAGATAAATGAGAAACTTCGGATCGATCGATATGTGCCTCCGATTTAAACTTATTTCTTTCTTAAGTCACCAAGTTGTTATCTTCGTTTTTTTTTCCTGCAAAAAGAACAAACACTAAAGACAAGTGTTAACATTCTTTCTATTGAAACATGTCTCATAATGGTTGTAATGATTTGAGCAATGTTAACTTAAGAAGTAACAAGAATCATTCGTAGAAAGAACCATCAAGATCACAATGTGTAAGCAATACTAATTATCAATGAGCAAGAATCACATGTAAAAGACATAGTCTAAAACAGTTCTAAATAATCAACCTAGTGGCTTATCATCGAGTTGGCAAGTTAAGAGAAATGATCAAGCAATACTAATCAACATTAGCAAGAATCAAGAAAGAAACCATCTAGATAACCAACAATTCAATGAAAAGACAAGGAATCAAATATAGTTAAGAGATAACCCGGAGTAACTTGAAGATTTATTCACCAAGAATATTCTAAGCACAAAGAACTCAAAACTAAAATTTAATAAGTTAGTAACCCTAAGCTAAACTGACTCAAAAGTAAAAATTAACTAATCTAAAACACCAAATCAGTGGGTTGCCTCCCACTTAGCGCTTGTTTAACCTCAAAAGCTTGACAAACTTATCTCCTAAGCTGGAGCTAAGTCAGCACCAACAAATGCTCTACTGCAACTACCATCGTCTGAAATTTGCATCCTCAGAACCTTACTCATTATCTCCTTTGTAGAGTCGTATCCTTTGTCCTTGAAATCTGAGGGAAAAAGGTTTTAACCTTTGAAAAAGGTTTTGAGGTACCTTTGCTCTTCACATTGTACTCAATTATGTCTCTAACCACTGCTTGAGGAATCAAAGTCAGATGAATGTCCTTGTTGACCTTCTTTAAACTCCCCTTCCCATTGTCTTTGACTTTTAAGGAAGATTTTGGAGTATCTTTTCTCTTCACCCTATGCTCATTTCCATTTCCAACGAATGCTTAAGGAATCAAGATCCGTTGGGGATTCTCGTCGATCTTCTACAAGTTAATCTTAACCCTCTTTTTGACTCTAGGGGTTGTACTCTTGGTTGAAACTTGAGCGTCTTTGAGCAAGACTTCAGGAGTAGCCTCTTTAGGACCATATTTGACTTGAGATTTCTGTGCTACCTTTTCTTCCTTCATCATAATGATCTTGGAAGCACTATTTTGGGGTACTATTGGATAATAGTATCTCTTCTTGATCTTTTTGAGATAGATGCACTTTTTAGGCATATCCATCACAGCCCCTACAGATGCTAGAAAAAGGTCTTCCTAGAACCAATGTTCCATCTGAAGTACCATTGGTATCTAAAACATGAAAATCAAGAGGAATAACACAATATCCAGCTTGCACCATCACATTAGAGACAAATCCATTCAAGGATATGACAGAGTTGTTAGCTAATGTAAAAGTTATTTCTGATGGTTTAATGCCTTTTAGTCCCAACTTCTCTACAACAATCTTAGACATGACATTCACGTTAGTCCCTGTATTGCAGATTGAGTCCATGAAGATTAATCCCTTGATCTTAACATGAACTAAGAATTCTCCAGGATCTTGAAGCTTTTGAAGTCTTCTTAGTGGAATGATTGTGTTAGAACTCTCGTCATAGTACACAAAATCTTCTTCAGAGGTTTCAGGTTCAACCGGGCGTGAAATCTTGAGTTTAGCAAGTTGGTTGGAAGGCGGTGCAGTCTACAGAGAGGGATCGATCGATCTCTTAGGTGATCGATCAATCTCTTTGGTTTTCGAGTTTATGTTCGATGGATCGATCCATCCAGTGTAGATCGATCGATCTTCTTTCCCATAGGTTCATGTTGTAGATGGATCAATCAATCCAGCGTGGATCGATCGATCATTTTTGTGTAAGTTCCTGTTACAGATGGATCAATCGATCCAAGTATGGGGATCGATCGATTTGAGTTGTCTGGAATTCTCTGTGTGATTGGATCGATCGATCTCCTTTTCTGCATCTTTTTGGAACTTCGAAAATCTGCAGATTTTTCAGATTCATTCTTTTTCTCATCATCCGAATTTATGGCCTTACAATAGCCTTTTGGGTTGTCTTCCACTTTCACAGGAAGAACACCAACTTGTCTCTTTATTGCTTATGAGGTTTGAGCCACTTGCAGATCTAGTTTCTTCACATGATTCGACAATGACTCAAATTTGTTGTTTAAGTCACTGTACGTGCTATCTAGCTTGAGGTTCAGGGTCTTTCAAAATGTTGTTGGCTTTCTAGGATCTACTTAATCATCGATTCTACCTTGTTTTTCTGAGGTGGATTTTCCTGTTGAAACCCATGTTGAGAGGTTGATTGAAAACCTCCTGAGTTTGAATTATGCACAAAAGTCCTATTTTGGTATCCTTAAAAACCACTCACACCTGAATTCTGACCAAAAGCTTGTCCAGATTTATGCACAAAGCTCTGTCGTTGAGTTGGGTAAACCTGGTCTTGTGGATTATCCACATTAGTGCTTCTCCAAAAAATATTACTTTTGTTGAATCCTTGATTGTACACTCTCTGTCCCTGACTATTTATATAACATACTTCTTCTTCTTCATTATCAAACTCTTTGATAGCAAAGCAATCTGCTTCAATCTTCTCTACATCCTCAGCGAAGCTGACATGTTTCTGGTTTTATCCTTTGAAAAGTTGAATGAGAAGTCCTTTTAGCTCAGTCAATTCAGAAGATTCTGAACTAGATGATCTTACTCTTCGATCATAGTGATGATAGTGATTGTTATTGCTATGAGCTAGATTGTCAATCAGCTGATAAGCTTCATTGAAAGGCTTGGTCATGAAGTCACCATTACTAGCTGTATCAAGAGAGAGTCGATACTGCTGTTCTATACCTCTATAGAAGGTGTTGAGAAGGCTCAGCTTTGAAAATCCGTGGTGAGGACAATCTCGAAGGTACTCTTTGAATCGGTACCATGTCTCATATAAATATTCTACAGGACCTTGCTGAAATTGAGAAATCTTGTTTCTCAGATTGTTGGTCCTTGTAGATGTGTAGAAATGACTCAAAAACTTGGATTTTCACTCATCCCAAGTTTCTATAGATTTTGCAGGCAACGATTTTAACCATCTAAGATCTCTATCTGCAAGAGAGTGATTGAAGAGCTTACAATGCATGAAGTCTTTAGAGACTCCATTGAGTTGGGTGATGCTGGATATGTCCTCAAAGATATCTATATGATCCATAGGATACTCGGTTAGTAAACAATGGAATTGGTTTTACCTGAGCAACTGGATAAGCTGAAATGGGAACTGATAGTCCTATCTTTGAGGTTGGCGAGGGTGTAGAGCATTCCTATTAGCGACGAAAGCTTCAGGGTTGTTGAAGTCTCCAACTAGAACTCTGTTTCGGTGGAGGGGCAATTTTGATTTAGCTCTAGTGGGTCTTGATTCCCATCATCACCGCCTCGGTTAGCGTTTTCAGTTCCTTGGTTGTCATTTCCTCCTTGATGTCCTTGTGGCATTTGATTGCCATCTCCTACAGGTTGGTTAATCACCAAATGATGTAGTCTTTGCTGGGGATTCTGGACGTTTTGATTTTCTGGAAAGAACCTATTGTTGATAATTATGTTGTCTCCCATTGTGTTGGAAGAGCTTGCGTTCTTTCTCGCTTTCCCATTTGAGCGTTCTACCCTTGCTAGTTCTTCGTTAGTGAGGTTGAGCAATTCAGATGATTTGTTAGATCTTCTGTTCATGCACCTGCGAAACAAAGACAAGAAGAAAGAACAAGATTAGCACTGAAAAATAAAAATCTTAGACTAGACGCTAAGTAAAACTTAAAAGGCACAATTGGCCCCCAGCAACGGCGCCAAAAATTTGATACACTCAGTTTTAACCCAAATATATTCATTGCAAGTGCACAGTAAATGCAGTAGTATATAGGGATCAAATCCACAGGGGCCAAGTTGTGCGACTCTCAGTTAAACGTTCGATTCTAGCTAAGACAAGAATAAAAAAGATGTTTGATTTTTAAAACGATTGTAAATTAGAAGACACTAAATAAAAAAGGTTGTATGCAATTAAAGAAAGTGTTAGGTGTTAGGGGATTCCACAGGTTATCAGGTTTGAAGTTCAGGTTGACATGCAAGATTTATTAATGAAAATAGTTCTCAACTCAAAAGACAATAATAGACTAATCTCCTCCCGAAGTATTAGATCCTTATAATCAAATTACTAAAGACAAACTCCCGCCGTATTTAGATAATTCAATCATGCATTGATTACAGATTTGATATGTTCGTAAGCATCAAAGACAATACTCCCGCAAGCTGAGACACTTATTCAGCTAGACTATGTCAGGTTTGTAAACCACATCCCTTTGTATTATTAACCTAATATCATGAACTAGGCGATCAGGCTAATTCAAGTATTGATAACAAATCTGGACTAAGAACCTAACAAATTCAAATCCATTATGTCAAACCCTAACTATCAAAACTAGTTTCCCTGGGAAACCCCTAAAACCTAATAAGGTGACTACTCAGACATTACTAAGCAATCAACAATCATTATTAAAGAAAAACACATAAAAGAAATCGAATTCTATTGAAGAGTAAAAGATAGAGTTTATAAATCTTCTCCAAATACAGGGTTGAAATCTCTTCTCTCTGAAAAAGCTCTGAATTCTAAAACTTAATTAATGTGTTCTCTCTAAAAATAATAAGCCAAAAGGCTTTAATAGTCTAAAATAAAATAATAAAATCCTAATCTAATAAGGAAAACTCTTGATAAGTCTTGAGGATGAATTCATCTTTTTGCTTGAATATACTCTTCTTCGTGTAAAGGGATCGATCGATCCATGTTATGATCAATTGATTTGTGCTTGAAAAAAGATCGATCGATCTTGTATGGATCGATCGATCTAAAATTCCGTAACTTCTTCAAGAGCCTAGATCAATCGATCTGTACTAGGATCGATCGATCTCCTTAATGCAATGTCTAGATCGATCCTGTTTTAACCTGGATCAATCCTTCCATCTTCATTTAGTCTATTTGCACCTGAATTCTTCTAGAAATCATCATTTTCGCTCTAGAACGTTCCAAACAGCTAAAATACTGAAAATGTTAAAAACACAAAGAAAGCACTCAGATAATGCCAAATAGTAAGTATAAATACCCACTATAACGCGTTAAAATTAAGTGATATCAATAGGTTCTGACGTCTGAGCTACTTGTAGATCGAGTTTCTTCACCTGATTTAACAATGACTCAAATTTGTTGTTCAAGTTATTGTACATGCTATCCAATTTGACATTTAAGTTCTTTTTAGACTGTTGTTGGCTTTCCAAGATATGCTTGATCATCGATTCTATCTTGTTCTCTTGAGGTGGAGTAGCTTGTTGAAACCTAGACTGAGAGGTTGTTTTAAAATCACTTGAGTTTGAATTCTGCACAAAGTTCTTATTATGGTTTCCTTGAAAACTATTCCCACCTGTATTCTGACCAAAAGCTTGTCCATATTTCTGCAAAAAGGTGTTTTGTTGAGAAGGGTACACTTGATCTTGGGGATTCGCTACATTGGTGCCTCTCCAAGAGAGATTAGCCTTGTTGTTAACCTGGATTGAAGCCTTGATTGTAGACTCTTTGACCTTGGATATTGACATAGCTCACTTCTTTTGCAGTTTCAGGCTCTTTGATAGCAAAACAATCTGCTTTCAATCTTCTCTACATCTTCAGCAAAACTGACATATTTCTGGTTTTGACTCTTGAGAAGTTGAGTGAGAAGTCCTTTTACCTCTGTAAGTTCAGAAGAGTCTGAACTAAATGATCTTCCTCTTTGATCATACCCAGGACAATGATTGATATTGCTTTGAGCTAGATTGTCAATCAGTTGATAGGCTTCATTTACAGGCTTGGTCATGAAGTCACCATTACTGGCGGTATCAAGAGAGAGTCGATACTGCTGTTCTTTGCCTCTGTATAAAGTGTTGAGAAGGTTCATCTATGAGAATCCATGGCGAGGGCAATCCCGAAGGTACTCCTTGAATCAGTCCCATGCCTCATAGAAATATTCTACAGGACCTTGCTGAAACTGAGAAATCTTTTTTCTAAGATTATTAGTCCTTGTAGATGTGTAGAAGTGACTCAAAAACTTAGATGTGCATTCATCTCAATTTTCTATAGAGTTTACAGGCAACAGTTTTAACCATCTAAGAGCTCTATCAGCAAGAGAGTGATTGAAGAGCTTACAATGCATGAAGACTTTAGAGATTCCATTGAGTTGAGTGGTGCTACAGATGTCCTCAAAGATATCTATGTGATCCATAGGATGCTCGATAGGTAAACCATGGAACTGGTTTTGCCTGAGCAACTGGATAAGCTGAAACGGGAACTGGTAATCATGTATTTGAGGATGTAGAGCATTCCTATTGGCTAGGAAAGCTTCAGGGTCGTTGAAGTCTCGAACTAGTATGTTGTTTTGATGTAGTGGGCGATTTCTGACATGTTCTAGTGGGTCTTAATTCCCATTACCTCCTACTTGCTGTTCTGGTGGCACTTGATTGCCGTTTGCTCTTCTTTCAGGATTTATTAATTAATGTAGTCCTGCACCGGGAGGAAGCAAGTTATCGTTTGGGTCCACTGGATCAATCGGGTTATGAATAATGTTTTCAGCCATTGAGGTGGATGAGCTAGCGTTTCTTGGAGCTTTCCAGTTTGAGCATTCTAACCTTGCGAGTCTTTCGTTATTGAGGTTGAGTAATTCAGATGATTTGTTAGGTATTTTGTTCATGCACATGCAAAACAAAGACAAGAAGAAAGAACGAGATTAGTACTGAAAAATAAAAAATCCTAGACAAGACGCTAAGTAAAACTTAAAAGGCACAATTGGTCCCCGGCAACGGCGCCAAAAATCTGATAGGCTCAGGATTTTAATTCCTAAATCTACACTGTAGAGAACAAATCTTTGTAGTATTGAAAATGGTCGAATTCCTCAGAGACCAGATTGTGCGGCTCTCAGTTAAACGTTCGATTCTAGCTAAGACAATAATAAAAAGGTTGTTTGATTTTAAATGATTACAAATAAAGATAGTAAATTAAAACGGTTGTAAGCAATTAAAGAAAATGTCAGGCATTAGAGAATTCCACATGTATTCAGGTTTGAAGCTAAGTTAATATGCAGGATTTTATATTGAAAATAGTTTTCAACTCAGAAGAAAATAATAGACTAATCTCTCTCAAAGTCTTAGATCTCTATGTTTGAATTACTAAAGAAAAACTCTCGCTGTATTTAGATAATTCAATCATGCATTGATTTCAGATTCGATATGTTCACAAGCATCAAAGACAATACTCCCGCAAGCAGAGACACTTATTCATCTAGACTAAGTCAGGTTTCTAAACCAAATCCCTTTGTATTTATTAACCTATTAACATGAACTAAGTTATCAAGCTAATTCAAGCATTAATAGAAAATCTATACTAAGAACCAAACAAATTCAATCTATTATGTCAAACCCTAACTATCAAACCTGGTTTTTCTGTGAAACCCCTAATACCTAATAAGACGACTACTCAGACATAGCTAAGCAATAAAAAACATCATTGAGAAAAGCATATTCAAAAACCAAACTAAATAATAAAAAGAGTTTATAAATCTTCTCCAAATACAAGGTTGAGATCTCTTCTCTCTGTAAAAGCTCTGGAAAAAAATAAAAATATGAATTGTATTGTGTTGTGTGTCTGTTTCTATAACCTAATCCTAAGGCTTTTATAATGCTAAAATAAAATAATGAAAACCAAATCCAATAAGGAAAAATCTTGATAAGTCTTGAGGGAAATTGTGTCTTTTTCTTGAATTCATTCTTGTTCGTGTAAAGGGATCGATCGATCCAAGTGTGATCGTTCAATTTGATTTTCCGTAAGTTCTCCAGGAGCTTGGATCGATCGATCCATGCTAGGATCTTTCCATCTTCATTCAGTCCGTTTGCACCTGAATTCTTCTGAAAACCATCATTTTCGCTCCAAAACGTCACAAACCCCTAAATCCTGAAAACACACCAAAAACACAAAGAAAACACTCGAATGATGCCAAATAGCAAGTATAAATACCCACTATAAGGCATCAAAACCGAGTGATATCAAGGTGCTTTATTCTTCTCAAGTGTTGGCCTCGTCTATCAGGATCGACTAGGTGCTTTGTTCTTCTCAGGTTTTTTGCCTTGTCTATGACTATTGACTAGGTGCTTTGTTCTTCTCAGATGTTGGCCTCGTCCATGACTATCGACTAAGTGCTTTTTTCTTCTCAGGTAGTGGCCTCGTCCATGACTATTGACTAGATGCTTTGTTCTTCTCAGGAGTTAGCCTCATTTATGACGATCGACGAGGTGATTTCTTCTTCTCAGGTGTTGGCCTCGTCTATCATGATTGACAAGGTGATGCTTTGTTCTTCTCAGGTAGTGGCCTCGTCTATCACGATCGACGAGGTACTGCTTTGTTCTTCTCATATGTTGGCCTCGTATATGACTATCGACTAGGTACTTTGTTCTTCTCAAAGGTGTTAGCCTCGTCTATGACTATCGACTAGGTGCTTTGTTCTTGTATTTTCTTTGACGGTATCGATAATCGAGATAGTTTTCTTGATCATTATTACTATTTTATCCATGAGTTTCTCCTCTTATGTCCAGTGAAGACTCTATTTAGTAAGCGTTATATGGCTCGAGCAGGGTCCACCATCAACAGGATCCTCAGATCCGCGCATTCTCTTCCGGGTGGTGCCCGTCCTACCCGGGCCCAACACAAATATTTATCCAATCATATTTTAAAAACTTTTTAAATTTTACCACTTTAAACTTGTTTTAAATTTTGTTTGTTTCTTGTTTTCCACGGCTTCCTCGGGTGGACTCTTAATTATATGATAAAAAGAAGGGGTTTTAATAAGAAGTACCATATTTTCAAGATTCCTTATCAAAATACCATGTATTCCCTATGTTGTAGGATCTACCACAAATGTAGTACTTGTGGTATATGAGAAAAACCACATTTACCCTTCCTTGTTCTTTGTTTACGTGCACGTTGTCAAAATATGAGAGAAAGGTAAAGCTTCATTAAATTATTAAATGACATTGAATGTGATATGATGAAAGTGTACAATTATGGAGATAATATTTTTTTTCATTTGCATTGACTTTTTCTATGCATAAACTCATCAACATTAATTAGATAATTGCGTTTGTGGACAACATGGACTCAAAGAAGATAAAGTGGACAACTGAACTTAACCAATGGTGGACACAAAAATTTGAATCCTAGTGGTGGAAAAAATGGTTTAGACAATGGTGAACAAGGTGAAGTTTTCTATAGTGGACTTGATGTAAGTGTACGTTGAGTGGTGACGGTTTTTAAGAAGATGAGATGTTGTGTCCAGAAACCATGTAGTAACAAGTGTTGGAAAAAAGTGTTTGGGTCATAGTGGTAGACAAAATAATTTACACAATGGTGAACAAGCTGATTTTATTAGTGGTGGATATGATGAAAGACAATGTATTACATTTGTTTTTGTTATGTTATGAGGAGTTTATATCTATGTTAACTAGTCTAATTTATTAAACAAACATCATTGGAAGCATGATAACAGAGGACACGATATGAAGTGGACACAATATAGTAAATGTACATAAATATTAAAAGACATTATAGCCGACAATATGTCTATTACACTGAAATGGACATAAAATGAAGCAATATTTAATTAAAAATATTTTGAAGTGGACACAACGACGGTTTATTAGAACTTAGTAACTATCATCGTATCCATAGCAAACTAGTATACAAATCATTAAGCACTACTAAATTCGTAGACAAAACATATTGTGTCCACTTTGTGAAAATGGACACAACGACAGTTACATTGTCTCTTTTCGTATTTTTTTCCACGTACTATTGTGTCCACTTCACATTCATTTACAATGTAAACATCCGTTATCTCGGCATAGACGTGGAAGATACCGTCTAAACTCGTACTACTCCTCCAGATCTGAGGTAAGCCATTACATCTCTGCTTTATTGTCCTCCAAAATCTGTGGATTGGTTTGCTGTGGAACCGGAAATAGAGTTGTGATGTTCTCCGGAGTTTAATAAGCCACTTCTCTCCGTCGAAGACGTCGTGAATGCTCGATCGATTAGTAACTATAATGTTCTCGCACTTTCTGGTATAAAAACTTCGCCGGAAACTGCCTCGTCTCTCTTCGTCGAAGTGGGATCATGAGATGCCTTGGTGTGAGATTTTACATGGATTCCTTTACAAAACGTGAGTAGAGATCGGAGTTCTGAATTAGGTACGACGTTTGTATAACCGAAGAGTAATAAATTGAAGCAGAAAGTGATAATGAGAAGATAACTCATTTATAGCTCTAAGAGAATAGACAAATCTCAGCATAATAAAAAATATAATATGAAGAAAATGAAAACCTAATAAGCATTCATAGCTTAAGGAGAAGAAGAAGATATAGTGAGACACCGATTTAGATATTGTAGGAGAAAGAGATTGTGAGCAAGAGTATTTATGTGAGATGAAAAAGAGTGTTTGATGTTTTTCATAGAAGTACAAAATGAATTATATTTTTTCACTTATTCAAGTTATTGTCTGAAAAACGAAATAGTTGTTAAGAGGACATTTTCATTATTTATCATAAAGAAAAAGTGAAAATATGGTATTTTCCACAACTTATAAACGATATGACATTTATTATAAAAGAAGGAAAAAATATGGTATATCATATAATTTTCTCTATACAAAAATTTCATACAAAATATTTCCTTTTCTTCTTTTTCAAAATATTTTAAACTTATATTAATATTTATGTACAATTTAAAATACAAAAATTATTAATAATTTTTAATTTATTGTCGTTATTTTGATATATATTTTATTTGACTTACAAATTCTTGATTTTAATTAGTTTTATTTTATATTTATATCATATTATTTGAGTGATTGATTAACAAAGATATAAATACTATATAAACAAAATTATATTATACTATAAACTAATTATAAGTTCAATATAATATATAATATAAATATATATATAATATATATATTTAATATAGTTTATATGTATATATATAATATTACGTATGATTTAATAGCTAAGTGTTATGTGAATTTTTGTTATTACGCAATTTTATTTTTTTATATCTTATTATATATAGTGGAATGTATGATAATTATAATTCACCAGATAGTGACATGTGTTAGCTTTATCTTTGATTGTGACATGTGTCAAATATTTTTGGATATTAGTATTTATGTTATTTAAAATTTTTAAATGTTAAAATTTTTTAAGAATTAAATGAGTAAATAAGTAAATATAAAAATATTAAAAAAATAAAATAATAGGTAGATTATCAAAAGGAAAACATCGATAAAATTTAAAATACTAAAGAGGAAGAACTAACTATCATATATATGTTATTATATAAATCTGAAAATTATTAATGTGAATGTGACATGTATCAAATTTAATTTGGATGATGAAATATATTTTTTTATTCTTAGGAAATTTAGCTTTCTTTTTCACTTTTGCGTGTATCATAAAATAGAAGATCTGAATACCTTAATATGTTAATGTAAAATTATAATGAAAAATAAATATAATATATGAAAAAGGAAAACATAGTAAAAAATGTAAAATATTCTGAAATGTCTATCTATTTACATCAAAAAAATATATAAAATTTAAAGTGATAAAAAAACTTCTTAAAACCTTTAGAAAATTGTCTTCGATTTTCTAAATAATAGGAATCAAATTTGTATATTTTAGTTATTGATTTCAAATACATATTAATAAAGGCAAAACATGGGTTTTAATGTAAATTTAATTATTTGAATCTTAATAATACAAGTTATTAATTTTATAATCAAAATATTTGTTTTTTCGCATATTATGTGGACATTTATCTAGTATTTTATATTACATGAGTCTTTATATTCCTTTTGTTACAGTCCTATTATTATTAGACTAGTTACAATGGTTGAAACAATTCAACACCCTTTTTTTTACTTTTAACCTTCTACATCATCATCTCTCTCCTCTACATATTAATTCAACATCTATTCAACTTTTATATTCTACAATATTTTTGGTTAATAAAATTCAACACCCTAACCCACCACTTTTATTTCAAATCTTTTTATTTTCTTACATTTATAATTCTACAATTAGAATTAATAATAATCAGTTAAGCTAAACTATAACAATTAAAGTCATATATTTTGAAATAATTTTATTTTCTTGTTGTACTTTTAAATTATTTATACAAATAATAAAAATTTTGGCGTTAAAAGGGTTATTTTTTTAGGGGGGGGGGGTCCATTGATGATTTTTTCTGTGTTTTAATCAAACGAAAGAAATCTCTATCTATAGAGTAAATGTTTTGATGAATTTTGATATAAAATTTATAAATATAAAAAATAATTTATTACATAATAATTTATTTTTAATAGATAGGAAAAAAATCTCTAAAATCTCACCCACCAATCAAATACTAACATGTGTCTTATCGATATCTTATTTTCAGCAATCAACAAAAAAATTGTAGATAGAAGAGTGCTAATGATACCCAATTTTTTTCATTCGACATGTTGAATAAATTCAACAATGTTTAATCAACATGTACAATTTTTTTTTCAACACTCTTATTGTAGTTATTCAACAATTGAATTTTTTATTCAACACCATCATTGTAATAGTCTTAGAGTGAGCAAACTTCTTATTTTTATATCATTTTTTTACTGATTAATAAATATAATTTACAAGTTCTACGCTTTTTGTATTTTTCCTTCTTTAATCCCTATTTTACTAGCATACCAATGAGAAATTCTCATGATAAAAAACTTAACAAACTGTTAGACAATAACTAAAGTAACTATAAATACAACTACAAGTTGAGCTTTTAAACATGCAAATCTAAAAGATAAAATAATTTTTTATTTTTTTTATTTTATAATTTCTTGTATATCATTTTATATTTGATTTGTAGAAAATCAATGTATGCTTTTTAAGAAACTAAAATCAAGATGTATCGACTTAAATCAATTTATCATTACAAAAATAACATCATCATCTTCTTGTAAAGTAGTGCTTAATGTTCTAAACACTTTTTTCCAGTAATATAAAGATTATGTTATATATATATATATATAAATGTTTTTTTTCAAATATACTTGGACATATAACTATCGACCATATTTTAAATCATTTATCTGTGCAATATAAATGACAATGAACAAATATACAACTTAGACACGTTGTTCACATATATTTTTGTTGGCATCTCGGGATCACAATTATCTTTAGCTGCTAAAAAATCTGATCTATGATGGTTGCAATGAAGGCAATCACAATTATCTTTAGCTGCTCGATTTATAAATTTTAAGGCAGATTATAATATTCCTGAGAAGTGCATTGACTCGTGGGCAGAACTATTTTTATAATATCTGCCAGATGGAAATTAGTCAACTAGTTCATACTAGAAATTAGTGCGTAATTTAGGTCTCCTATTTTACGCTATTTATGTGTGCTTAGAAAACTGCATGATTTTCTGGAAAGAAGATGAAAAATTGGATAAGTGTAAATTTTGCAATGCAACGAGATGGAAGACTAGCAAGGTGCGAACAAAGATATCGTATAGTCGTATGTGGTATGTTCTTATAGCTAATAGATCGAAGACGTTATATCAAAGCGAGCAAACTGCATCAGTAATGAGATGGCACGCTGAACATGATTCAGAAGAGAGGGAAAAGTGTCATCCATCTGATGCAGCCGAGTGGAATCCAATTAATACATTCTCGGTTTGCTGAGGAACCAAGAAATGTGTATCTTCGATTATGTACATATGGGTTTAGTCCATTTGATATGTCTCATAATCATTAATTATGGCATGTGATTGTGACTCCATAGAACTTTCCTCCGGGTACATATATGAAGAAAGAGTACTTGTTTCTAAAAATAATGAATTATGGACCAAAAAATCCACAAGAAAGTCTTGACGTGTTTCTTCGACCACTTATTGATGACTTAAAAGAATTATGGTCAACTGAAGTTTAGGCGTATGATATATCTTTAAATCAAATTTTCAATTTAAAAGCAGTCTTCATGTGGACGATTATTGACTTTCCAGCTTATGGTATGTTATCATGATGGACAACACATGGACGATTGGCATGTCCAATTTGTATGGATGAAACTAAGTCTTTTCAACTAGCAAATGGTAGAAAGAATAGTTGGTTTGGGAATGCACTAAGAAAAAATAGAAAAAAAAATTTTAAAAGGAAAACAAGTTTTGAATAATTATCCACCTCAAGATTTATCTAGTGCGCAAGTTCTATAAGAGTGTATTAGGGTAGCTGAGCCACCAAGAACATCTGTTTGTGGGGGAAACGACCATGAAGTCAAACGGGATGGCTACGGTAACTGGCACAATTGGCACAAGGAAAGCATATTTTGGGAGCTGCCATATTGGGTGGATCTCACTCTACGGCATAAATCTTGATGTAATGCATATAGAGAAGAACTTTTTGATAACATAACGTTCACCATTATGAACGTCAAAGATAAATCAAAAGATATAGTGAAGTCAAGATTGAATATAGAAAAATTCTGTTCGTAGAAAGAGACGCATATTGTTGATAAAGGCAGAGCCCCATTTCATATTTATAGGTTGACTCCAATAGCTACAAAAAATCTACTTAAATGTGTCAAACATGACGTCAAATTTCCCGAGGGGTATTCATCAAATTTATCTACTTGTGCGGATATTGAGGGTAAGAAGTTTACTAGCAAGAAAAGCCATGATTGTCACGTTTTTATGGAACACTTACTTCCATTCATCCTCGCAGATATGTTGCCTAAAAGTCTTCATCTTGTATTGTCAGGTAATGACTAACTGTAAATTACAAACTAATTATTAACAATATATAACAACATTGTTAAATTTACTTTAATTTGCAGGAATTGGAGGGTTCTTTCGCGATTTATGTTCTATAACTTTGAAAGAGGGTCGTGTTAGAATTCTAAAGGATAACATTGTATTGATAATATGAAAGTTAGAGAAATTTTTTCCTCTATTGCGCATGTTTCTTCACTTTCTGCAAGAAATCGCCAGCGAGTTCTTGAACGATCGTGATGTCAGGCATCAGAAAGAGTGCACGAGGGCGTGGAGGCCGATCTTCTTCATCCCAAAAGTCATCTCCAGGTTCTTCCACTGCGAATTCTTATCAAGTTAGGCCTCTACCGATTAGATACGCCCTTAGATATGTGTCGGCCGCCGGAAAACCACCTTGTCTCCCTCTTTCACTGATGTCATTGCAACCNGCCCCTCCCCCCCCCCCCGCTGCAAAAAAACTTAGACGCACCATCTTTCGCCAATTGTTGTTACACTATCACAAGATCCACCACAACCGCCTCCTCAATTGCCCGAGCAACTGGCGGTTGAAGATGCACAATTTCCAGACCAAATTAATCAAAATCAACAGATTTTGATTGAAGATTTGTTGCGCATACCGGGTCGGGATACTTATTTGTCGAGATTGAGTCCGCCCCCGATTGAGAACACTATTTGGTAATTGATTTTATGTTTAGCTTATGATTTAGGAAATTCTGATTTGTGATTTAGATTAGATTTTACGGTTTAGTGAGTAGTGATTAGGATTTTAGTTGTTAGTTAGTATGAGAATTTTTCATTTGGTTATTGAATTGTAATTGTTCATTTTCCCGATTGAATCGGTTATTTGTTTATTTTATTTTATTAGATTTTATATAGTGGATTGATGACTTGTTGAGAATATTAAGTCTAATTAGATTGTTATTGAATTATGAATATTGGTGTTGTTATTTTTTTGGTTGTAGGTTTTACCGTGACAGCGGAGCTTTGACTCGAAGGATATAAAAAAAATTGAAAACTAAAGTTCAACGGTTTGTATTACAGTTGGTCGATTATCTCGCAAGACATTGAAGATCGAGATTTCATTAATTTTTTGGTATGCATTTTGATATTATGAACGTTATTTGATTGGTTCTAATTGATGTTTTTATTGTAGTACGAGTATAATTGGGATCCAATTTTGACATCACAAGTTTGTCATGAGTTCGAATTGGTATATCAAAAGCGCCTAAAAATAATGTTCAGTAAAGTGAGGTCTAAGAGGAATAAACGATGACCTCCATGGAGTTTAGAAGATATATGGATGATAATGCTAAATAAAGAAGTTTTATTGCATCTAACGCTCGGTTGTCAGACCCTGACGGAATCGGAAGTCATGTTCATGTGGTCGACCAAATGTTTTATATGTGAATTCAACAAGAGATGGTAATATAAAACTTTTTAAAGTTCTAACTAATAGTGCATAACAATTTTTTACATTTTTAGGGACAAGATTTGGGAAGATTGGTGACGATTGGAGAAGTCTTCATGAAGACACACATGAGAGGTGACGGTACATATGTGGATTTGAAGTGAAAACAAATATGTGAAGCTTACCAGAAGAATTTGGATGCAATGCTGCCTGAAACTCAAGAGGAGGCTTCCGATGGCACTTCTCATCATCAACCACCTACAACCGGCCAACTCAACGAGTTATTCATTCAGGTATTAAACTTTATATTATAATTAACTTATCATTTGGTTTTTATCTTTCTTGTTCAATTTAATGTCTGATATTGTTATTTATCGTAGGGTAGTCAAACTAACGACATAGAAAACGTTTGTGGAATGGGTAGTCTATCAAGGATTTATGGGAAAGGAGGCAATAAACACAGTGATACGAGTTCAAGTGCATCATTTGTGTCATTGCAAGAATAATTATTAGCAGCTATACAACAAATTGAGGAGCAATCCGCTGAGAATGCTCGACATGATGAGATGTTCCGAGCCAAAATGACTCGTCGTGATGCTAAAGCTCCTCAGCAACGTGGAAAGATTCAAGACTTATAAATGGTTGTTGGCTTTTTGAAATAGCTAGATCCAAAGTTTTATGAGTATTTTGCAAGAAACCAGGGTTCCACATCCGATACATCGAACTAGATTTTAACTTATTTCATTAGTATTTTTTAAAAATGTATGACTTTAATACTTCTATTATTATTTTAAATATTTTAGTTTAATATAGATTTCAAAATCAATTAAATTAATATATTTTAAGAATATTCAAAAATGACTATATAGCTACAAAGTTGTTGCGAAGTACTAGTGACTATTTTGCTACTGTGAGATAAAAGAGTCGCATATCAGTCGCTAATATTTAGAGACTGGTTTGTGACTACGAAAAAAGCGCACTCGTTTAGTAGTTGCAAAAAAGTAACTTATATGCAACTATATTACATAGAAGATGCAAAACAGTCACTAATATAGATCTTTGGCCCATTTTTCAGTAATATATATTTTAGATTTTTTTACACATATTATTAAAACACATTAATTATAACAATAAGTACATTGATTTTTGTAC
Source organism: Iberis pinnata (assembly GCA_900406425.1). NCBI lineage: Eukaryota > Viridiplantae > Streptophyta > Magnoliopsida > Brassicales > Brassicaceae > Iberis > Iberis pinnata. The sequence goes on along the minus strand of OVBE01001886.1, from coordinate 12,782 downwards.
ATAATATTTTTCTAATTTAAAACCAATAGTAATTCAACAAATCAATATACAATTTTGCAAAAAAAACTATTACATATCAAATTAAAAAATTTATCTTTTTGAAACAAATTATAAATCCATAATATCTATTTTTAAAAAACGGAGATATATATATATATATATATGGCATTTTTAATAGTTTGCTTCATTTTTATGTATATTTTTGTGAAGTAAATGAAGCAAAATATTTTTCAATGATTTGCTTCAAAATATAATATTATAAAATATATATTAATTATGATAATAATATGTTTTAGTTATCGAAATTTAATAGTATTACCCAACTAATTTATTATGACACTAATTTAATAAAATCAATTAACACAAATTAAACATGATCATAGGAATATAAGCACAATACAAAGCATTTTACGTATTTTATTTCTGTTTTGCTATTAATTATAAGTTGATGGTGTGTTCAATATTTTCTATCTAAATTTTATCTTTCATATTCTATTAAAAATATATTTTATTATATCAATTTGATAAATAAAAGTAAAACATATGTGCGTAACATCAAAATATATAGTTTATTTAAACATGAATTAATAAATAATTCTAAAACAGTTTATCAATTTACAATTAAAATTTAAAAATGAATAAATAAATAATGTTAAATTTATATCATGTTTTTCATTTTTAAGCAAGAAATAAAACATTATAGAAGATAACTTTTCTTTAAAATAATACAAAAAATAGAAAATGAAGTAAAAAATAGATACCATGGTAGATGATCAAATAGTAGTGATGTAAGTGAAAATTGTTTGTTCCTTTAGTGTCTCCCTCTCTCTTCTCTTTTGCTTCATTCTAAGCTTTTGGCTAAGGATATTGCTCTCCACTGGTTCATTCGTCGCCATTCGAGGATGAGTGGTTAGAAGATGACGTCGTATTTGGATCATCAATCTTTGTGTCGTCGCCTTGATTCTGTGCAGAGTCATACCTATAGTGATACCAAAGAGACATTCGTTCTAGGTCTCGCATCAATCAAAAACTTTGCAAGGTGCCGTTTTTGATTATTTAAAAAATCTAGTTGTAAGAACTTTTATTCTGCTTCAAATTTATGCTAGTTTATTCACTAATAAATTTTTATTAGTTTTCAAATTTTTGATTTTTTTTTTCAACTGAATAATCAATTTTATTTCAATAAAAATGATCATCTTATTTTGTTATCTTTTGTCTTTTAATTACTTTCGATTATTATCACTTTATACTTTTAACTAACTTAATTTTTATAGTTATTTAAGCTTTTAAATTTGTCTTTACATTTAATATATTTAAAATAATATAAATTATATACGTAATCATAAAAAATAATTTTCTTACTAAGTATTTTTTCTTTTTAATATAAATATATATGTATTATATGAACATATTATATATATATATATAATTTAATCTATTTATTAAATAAATATTTAAAATATATTTGAATATCGTCTTAAACTCCGAAAAATTTATGCATGGCACAGGTTCTGTGCCGCGTTCGTTCCTCTATTCCTCGCTATTGATGCGTATGTTCTTCCTTTCTCCTCTCCTTGTGACTCCTCTCCATCATTTCTCCTCCATCTCGCTTCAGGTCAGTATTTTTGTGCTTTGGTCGAAATTTATGTGGTCTAGATCTAGTGGTTAGTGATAGAATATTGTTATATATCCTTATCATTCCCTGATTTTTTGTAACAACTTCGTAACCATATTGATTATATCTTGTCTAATGAAATGGATGGATCCCTCAAGGGATTTTACACAATCTTACATGGTATCAGAGCCATCTTTCTGATATTATCTGTATCCTCTCTTTCTACATCTTTTTCTCTTCTTCTTCTCTTGAAACTTCATGGCCAATAACGTTGAACGTGCTTATGGTGTTACTAACTTAAAATACCACATTCCAATCACTCTAGATCAAGACGAACACAATTACGACGCATGGAGAGAACTATTTCTAACCATTGCCTTACCTTTGATGTCAAAGAACATCTCGATGGTACTCTTGCAGCCACTGGTGTTGATGATGAAGCATGGCATAAGCGTGATGGCTTAGTAAAGCTATGGATTTACAGAAAACTCTCTCTACCGATCTGTTCCGTGCAAGTTTTCAAACTGGTGGTACTTCCCGTGAGTTATGGCTGCGTATTGAGAATTGTTTTCGAAACAAAAAAGAAGCCATGGCCATTCAATTGGACAACGAGCTTCACTCCATTGAAATTGGCGATTTTTCCATTCAAGCATACACTCAAAAGCTTAAATCGATCTCTGATCTCCTTTCAAATGTCGATGCTCCAATGAGTGATCGAACGCTTGTAGTGTATCTTCTCAATAGTTTCAATGAGAAGTATGATAACATAATAAATGTTATCAGACATAAAGAGCCTTTCCCAAGCTTTGAAACTACGAAATCTATGCTGGAACTAGAAGAAACCCGATTGAAAAGAGTAATCAAACCATGGACTATAGCTCATGTCAACCACCCATCCTCATCAACAGTACTTGCTATTGAACGCTCAAATCAAGAACAACCTCGCCCTCGACAGCCACGCAACAACAACTTTCACGGCGACAACATGCGTGGTGGTCGGTCTCGAGGACGTGGCGGCAACCCTAATTTCCCGAACCAGAATAACTACTGGTAATCTCCTAACAAATTGGTTCAACAAAGTCCACCTCAACATATTTTGGCCCAACCAAATACTTACAATCCATGTGCCATGACTTACCCTCCTTGGATTAACCAGCAAGTCCAAGGCCCATCGGACTATCGCTTCTCTCCAATATCGCGACCACATGCAAATCGTCCTCAATAGATGATTAAAGCTCAACAGGGACCTTTAATCAAGCATATTCCACTGAAACTCTGCAAGACATCATCCAAGGTGACTGATACATGGATTCGGGAGCCACGTCTCATCTCTCCTTTAACGCAGGTAATCTCAGCTCTTCTGTTTCTCATAATATTAACCAATCAGTCATTGTAGCCAATGGTTCCACCATTCCCCGCACCTCAAATGGTTCCTCTTATATTAACTCCCCTTCAAAACCCTTAATCCTAAAGGATATTCTGGTTGCACCTCAAATTGTGAAAAATCTAATATACGTTCGTAAGTTCAGCAGAGATAACTTGTGTTCGATTGAATTTGATCCATTTTGTTTTTCTGTGAAGGATCTTCCAACACAGACTCTTCTGCTCCGATGTGATTGTTCCAGTGATCTCTACTCAATTCCAACTCATCTCAATAAAGCTTCTTCAACTCTTTTAGCTTCAACTCTGACTCTTTGGCATCGACGTCTTGGACATGTTCAAGACTCTGCAATAAAACATCTTTCTGCCTCTGATTTTATTTCTTTGTCCAATAATCAATTTGAAACAACTTGTACCTCTTGCCGATTAGGTAAACATACAAAAATTCCTTTTACATCTTCTCAATATGTTATTACAGAACCGTTTCAATTAGTTCATTATGATGTTTGGTGTTCGCCTATATTGAGCCTAAGTGGAATTCGTTATTTTGTTCTCTTTCTTGATCATTTCTCTCAATTTTTTTAGGTATATCCACTTAGGAGAAAATCAAATGTTCATTCCAAGTTTGTGCATTTCTCTAATTATGTTCAAACTCAATTTAAAACAAAGATTAAAACATTTCAATGTGACAACGGTGGTGAGTATGATAATGAAACTTTTCATAACAGCCTCGCCAACACCGGCACCGTTGTCCGCTTCTCTTGCCCTCACACTTCCCAACAAAATAGAAAGGCCGAACGGATGATACAAACCTTAACAAACTCCATTCGCTCACAGCTATTCTAAACCTATCTACCTCCATCTTATTGGGTTGAAGCACTAAATGCGGCTGTCCATTTAAGAAATATCAGCCCTTCTTCAGCAATTAAAAACCAAATCCCATTTACAAGACTTTTCAACAAACAACCCACTTACTCTCATTTAAGAGTATTCGGTTGCCTTTGTTTCCCTAATCTCAACTACTCATCCTTTCATAAACTTGGCCCAAGGTCTAACCATGCTTGTTCCTTAGTTATCCAACTAATCAGAAAGGCTATAGGTGTTTAGATTTGAAAATAAATCGCATCATCATTTCGCGACATGTTTATTTTGATGAAACAATCTTTCCCAAGTCCACTAAACACCTAACGTCTCAATTATCCACCACTCCTTTTACACCTACAAATCAATCACCTATAATGAAAAGTATTCTCCTTTAAAACCCAATCACTCCACCTATATCTACACCTTAACTTTCTCCCTCTCCTGTTCGTTCACCTCAACCTATTTCTCATCCTATGGTCACTCGTGCCAAAGCCGGTATAAGAAAACCAAAACAGGTTAGCTCTCTTAATATAAACACACCTTCTCTTTTACCAACCAGCCACTTAAAATCCTTCAAGGATACTAATTGGCACAATGCAATGACTGATGAAATCAATGCTATGATACAAAAAAGAGCTGGGATTTGGTTTCTTGGCCTAAAAACACAAACATAGTCAGATCAATGTGGTTATTTCGGCACAAGTTCGATGCTGATGGAAATATAACAAGGCATAAAGCCCGACTTGTTGCTAACGGTAAATCGGAGAAACATGGCATTGATTTTACAGAGACTTTTAGCCCCGTTTTCAAATCGGCAACAGTACGGACAGTCTTAAATATTGTGGTTTCACAAGCTTGGCCGATACACCAATTGGACGTTAAAAACGCTTTCTTGCATGGTAACTTGGACGAGACAGTGTTCATGTTCCAACCACCGTATTTTATTGATAATAATCATCCTGACTATGTTTGTAAGCTTTGGAAAGTGGTTTATGGCTTGAAGCAAACTTCCCGGGCTTGGAATTATCGAATTGCTTCTTATCTTTCTAACATCGGTTTTGTGGTTAGCAAGACCAATTCCTTTTTGTTTATTACAGAAAGCTAAAAGGAACAGCGTACATACTTTTGTATGTCGACGATTTTCTTATCACGACATCCTCCGTAATTCTCCTCAACGACATTGTGCAGTCTCTGGAGAAGGAGTTTCCAATTACAGATTTGGGCCAAGCCCACCATTTCTAGGGAATAAAGGCAACATTCACCAATACAGGCCTGTTTTTAACCCAAGACCAATATGCTAAAGAAATTATACCACGTGCACAAACGTCCACCTGTAAACCAATTTCCACACCTTCATATGTGAAATCAAAACTTTCGGCAGTAATAGGAGAGCCTGTAGAAGATCTGACCGCTTACCACTCCCTTGCCGGCGTACTTCAATATCTTACTTCACTCGACCAGACATTGCTTATGCCGTACATCAAGTTTGTCTCTATGTGCACAACCCAAGAACTTCTCATCTTCAAACCTTGAAGCGTATAATATGGTATCTCCATGGAACCATTACTTACGGTTTAAGCTTCACCAAATGCACTACTTCTACACTCATACCATACTCCAATGCAAACTGGACAGGCTGCCCCGACACTCCCCACTCTACGTCCGGGTATTTTTCCTTGGTCCAAACTTAAATTCTTGGTCGGTTAAACGCCAACAAACAGTGTCTCAATCGATTTCAGAGGTAGAATATAAGGGAGTTGCGAATGTCGTAGTCGAACTTACATGGCTACGAAGACTTCGTTGGTAAACTGTAATAATATAAGTGCAGTCTATTTGGCGTCAAACCCGGTAAAACACCAAAGGACTGAGCACATCGAATTAGACATCCATTTCGTCTGTGAAAAGGTAGTTATTGGACATGTTCAGGTCTTTCACGTACCTAATTCACTCCAATATGTTGATATCTTCACCAAAGGTCTCCCAACAACACTTTTTTCAGAGTTCCGATCCAGCTTAACCGTCCTACCATCGGACGTTTCAACTGCGAGAGGATGATAAAATATAGTTATATATTCTGTTACTATGTTGTAGATATCCTTATCATTTCCTAATTTTGTGTAACAACTTTGTAACCATATGATTATATATTGTCTAATGAAATGGATAGATCCCTCAAGGGATTTTACACAATCTTACAGTTAGGGCTTTGTTAGTGGCAAGGAGTCGTTAGGTTGGATGGATTTTTGGTTGGTCAAGGTTGATTCTAATCGACCAGGATAGCTGGTCCTGTTAGATTTCCTTTGTCCTTATGTGTTTTGTGTTTTAGTAGGCTCTATTTGTTGGTTTGGCGATTGGGGCTCCTTTGTTCGGTTTCTTATAGTAGCTCCGTACTAAGTCAGTTCAGATTGAGCTTCTTTGGTTTACTGTGAGGTTCCGGTTCTACCAAGTCATGGTTCCTTTGACACTTCGTTATTGCGTTTATTCATAGTTTTGGTAATCGGTGTAGGTGTTTTGGGGGTCAATTCATACCCAAACAATTTGTATGGTGACTTTTTATACATGAACTTTAGGTCAGTGCCTAAAACATCCTAAACTCTTATTTTCATATTATTTTGATCATAAACATTATTAACAGTGCTAAAATCCGTATCACGTTTAACACCGTTTAACATACCGTTAAGTGGTAAGAAAAAAATGCCAATTCATACCCCAACTATACACGATGTGCCGTTTCATACATGAACTATATATTATATTTTCTTTCTTTTATTTAGAATACTTTTTATGAAAATTTTATTTTATTTTAAATTTATTTGTTAAAATTTAAAATTATATAGTTTTTGTTACCATTCATAAAATATAATATAATTCTATGATTATTTAAATTAGTTTCTCAACATTATTTGATATAACCTCTGTGTTTTATTAGTTGATATGCAAGCACCGCAAATAAGCATTAAAATACACAAAAAGCATATTTTTCACGATATTGGAGATGAAAATGCAAATGTACTATTTTACTAGCTACTGAAAAAATAGTACATTATGGATTACAATGTGGATAATGTCAAAGTATGAATTGAGGAGCTATATCAATTGATATATAGTCAATAATCACAATGTGGATTATGTCAAAGTATGAATTGAGGAACACTCTTGTTATTTTTTCAGTAGCTAGTAAAATAATACATTTGCATTTCCATCTATTGATATATAGTCAATAATCACAATGTGGATCACAAATAGCTACCGAAAAAATAGTACATTATAGATTACAATGTGGATAATTTTAACAATCAAGCTATATCAATTGATATATAGTCAATAATCACAATGTGGATTATGTCAAAGTATGAATTGAGGAACAATCTTGTTATTTTTTCAGTAGCTAGTAAAATAGTACATTTGCATTTCCATCTATTGATATATAGTCAATGATCACAATGTGGATCACAAATAGCTACCGAAAAAATAGTACATTATGGATTACAATGTGGATAATTTTAACAATCAAGCTATATCAATTGATATATAGTCAATAATCACAATGTGGATTATGTCAAAATATGAATTGATGAGCAATCTTGTTATTTTTCAGTAGCTAGTAAAATAGTCCATTTGCATTTCCATCTCCAATATCGTGAAAAAATATGCTCTTTTTGTATTTTAATGGTTATTTGCGATGTTTGCATATCAAATAATAAAACACAGAGGTTATATCAAATAATGTTGAGAAACTAATTTAAATAATCATAGAATTATATTATATTTTATGAATGGTAACAAAAACTATATAATTTTAAACTTTAACAAATAAATTTAAAATAAAATAAAAAATTTCATATAATATTATAAATAAAAGAAAGAAAATATAATATATAGTTCATGTATGAAACGGCACATCGTGTATAATTGGGGTATGAATTGGCATTTTTTTTCTTACCATTTAACGGTATGTTAAACGGTGTTAAACGTGATATGGATATTAGCACTGTTAATAATGTTTATGATCAAAATAATATGAAAATAAGAGTTTAGAATGTTTTAGGCACTGACCTAAAATTCAGATATAAAAAATCACGATACGAATTGTTCGGGTATGAATTGACCCTTTTCCCGGTGTTTTGGTGATCTCTCGGTCTTTAGGGAATATAGTGTTCTTGGACATTAAGTGAGTAGATACCTTGCCATCCGAGCTCTCTTCTCTATCCAGTCAAACAGTTCGTGCAGTTCATTTGCTCTCCTTATCTAGTTGATTTTCAGAGGTCTCCGAATCAATCCGGTTTGCTCTCACTATCTTCGATGTAGTTTCATGGTGGGTGGAATCCTTTTTCGATTTTTTTTCTCTTTGTCTTTGCAGGTATGTTTATCTATTGATTTCGCCTCCGGTAAAACTCTCGGCTATCTTTTGTGTAATTATTGTATTATCGATCTCTTCTGTAGTTACTCCGGTTTTGAATTAATCAGGTTAACAAAAAAAATGATCTAATAGAAACAGAGCATATACTAGACTAGTAGCATTTCAACGAAAATCTGTCCCCACGAAACGTACAATAAATACTACAGCGCACTCATTAAATAAAAAGGCCAACGAGTCCTTTCGTTTTCAACTTTATAAGAGCCAATAATCTCACCGCAAGAAATAGAATACGACTAAATTAGGAAATTGGAAAGTGACCTATGATATACAAACAAAAATCCACGAATTTGTTAGTAAATATAAGAAAATTCGTCTCTCGTGCTGTTTAACACCTTTTTGTTGTTTTCGATTGCTACATTTTCTCAAATTTAAAAGAAAAAATACTGATGTTGCATAAATTTAAAAAGGCGAAACACGGTCGACCTTATTTGTTAAACAATGTGAGCACTTGAGCTTGTTCGTTATGATTTGGAATGCAAAATTACAGTATATTAGCATATACTACATTAATGATACAGAGGGGGAAAAAAAATCTAGATCTCTATTCTGTGCCAGCTATATTAGAGAAAAAAACAAGTCTATGTCATGGTTTGAGTAAAATCTACGTGTCAGAAACATGAATCTGAAAAAAAAAAAAAATATATATAGGTGAAATAATTAAAACAGTTGTCGGAGACAAACAAAGGACGTTGTCAATTGTCACTGACATACTGACATTCATATTCATATTCATATTTTTACAGAAACAAAGAACCTTTTTACTTACGCATCACACTGTTGATTTTTTTTTACGTCAAAAGTGTTCACATGAACAAAATCTACATACAAAACAAAGCGACACCGTTTTGGTGTTTTGCCTAGTAACTTCGAGAGAAGAATGGTTCTTCGTACGGAAAAGAGTCCCAAAAGCCGTCGTTTTTATGGTCCACGTTTTGCAAAAGATCAGGGAGATCGGAGAACGCGTCGTCGTAGATTGCTATCGTAGCCGGAGACGACGGTTCCGTGCTTGCGGGAGACGTTGTTGGCGTATCTCCATCAATGTCAATGTCAATGGCGACTGCGGCTGCTGCTGCTGCGGCGGCTTGGATGTCTTTAGGGTTGGCGCTAGCCGGTGTAGGGAGGTGGTAAGCGAGCTCAGGGAAGTTGAGGTGAGCAGAACCACCTTTTATAGCTAAAGCGGCGACGTCGTGAGCACGAGCAGCCATCTCAGCCGTGGGGAAGGTACCAAGCCAGATTCTTGATTTCTTCTTTGGCTCTCTAATTTCAGACACCCATTTTCCCCATTGTCTCATTCTCACCCCTCGAAAACTTGAATGTTTGGAAACAACCTTTTCAACTTCTTCATCATTATCATCCTCTTTTCTTCTTTTCTTCTTTAGATTATTATTCACTGTTAACTTCGTCGCCTGCCCCGGCCGATCTTGAGACCTCCGGCAGTCGTCAGGATGAGATTCCGGAGGAGATGAGTGATCCATTAATTGTGTAGTTTCAAGAGAGTGATTATATATAATTAACGAAATAGTAGTTGAAGGGGAAAAGATTGGAATTTAGCAAGAGAGTAGCAAAGAGGCTTGAGAAGAAGAGGTCGGTGTGGTTGTCCTTATATACATCTATAGTAGGAGGTAGATTTTCTTTTTGTAGTCTATACCTAAAATATATGTACACGTATTATATGAACTCATTAATTGGGTTTTTCGTCTATTATACACACTCTCTAGCTGTCAAAAATAAAATAAAAACCTCTCTCCATATATTAATATTACATATATTGGTAATTTTACAAATTTATACGTTTGGTATTTTAATAATTCATGGAAAATAATTAGTCCATAAGTTACGGCTAATAGAAGGAAATCAAATAGTAGATGAACCAATTTATACTTATTGGGTTTTTTCCATTATGTCAAAAAGATATATTTTAATGGTTTCATTGGCTACCATACGATATGATTATTTTTTCAACAAAGAATAGTAATACGTAGATTAAAGGTGCTATTAGAGACAATAAGAAATGGCGGTATTAAATGTTTCGTAGTTGTATAGTAAGAGATGAATGTTCAGTCAAAATTTGAGTGGTAAACTAGAATATATCTATTAATTAAAGTTTAAAAAATAATGAAAATAAAAACACTTTTACCTCATTTGCGCCACAAAATGCTGGCGATACAAAATTTTGGACCACCAACTTCAAACGGTCTCTACGTAACGCCATATCTTAAACTCTCATTATACTGAAAACGATCCAAGATAGTTTTGTTTCACTTATGTAAGTCTTTCTTCTCTCCATTTTGTTTGTGCAACTTTCAACTTCTTATAATGCCTTTTAGTCTAAACCTTTTCTTTCTTAATCTTTTTATCTTGTTATGTTGTGACATAATGCTTAAAGTTTATATTAAACGATGTGTTGTGTTCTTGGTATTTTATTCCTATTCCTATTCCAAGATTTTAATACAAGTCGGGTCTTTTAATTAGAATTTTGTTATTTGCATTGCCCATGGAAGATATGTCATTGCTGAGATCGGTTGGCAGCGATTGTTCAGGGTTAATATTTATTAGGCACCAAATTAAATCAAATGATTTTTCAGATATTATCATACACTTAGCCTCGTTTCATGAAAGTCTCCTTTTACATTTTTCATACATATTAAAAAAACTATTTAATTTTTCGGGACATTCTCAAAAATACCATCAAAAATTAGGTTTATTCCAAAAATACCACACACTCACAAAAGTTCCAATAATACCACATATTTTTCCAAAAATACCACAAATATGTTTTTGTTCCAAAAATACCACAAAATTTGCAATGACTTTAAAACTTCAAATTTAAACCCTAAAACCCCAAACCAAACCCTACCCCCTTTAAAACTAAACTCTAAACTCTATCTAGTGAACCCAAACTCAAATTTGTAAATTATAAACCCTTAAAATTCACTTTTTATGTTTGTGGTATATTTGGAACATTTGGAAGTGTGTGGTATTTTCGAAACTTTTGAGAGTGTATGGTATTTTTGGAATTTGAATTTCTTTTGATGGCATTTCAAAGAATTTCTCTGAATTTTCTTGTTACCCTTTACTAATACATTAAATGAATTTCTTTATCTAATCAATACTCTATATAAATAAGATATATGTACAATGTTGCATTAAAACTACAAAACAATATATTTTTTTTTTTTGTAAAAGAGAAGGAATGAGTATTCAGTATTGCCTAGTTTATACGGTCTATCCCTTCGCTAGGAATTACATAGCATGGGTTAATAGGCCAATGGACCATTACCATTATGTCACAGACAAAAAAATACAGTCGAGCATTCTCTTAAAGAAAATTATACCAAATATCATAAATTTTTATAATTTGAGAAATACTACTTTTGATTTTTCTTTTCAAATATAACATTTTGGGTTAGAATATAATGATAAAACTACCCTCTTGAACAACATATGATTTTCTGTCACTTTCTTTTTGGTTTAATTAACTTTTTTCTGAGTTTGGTGTGGCTTTTTTCTTTCTTCTTCTTGATCTCTCATGCGTTTATCGTAATATTTTTTTTTTCTTTTAATTTTTCTTCATGTTTATCTAAAACATGTCAATAGAAAAATTAGCAAAAAAATCGAGGAGATTGAAAGAAATCTATCGCATGCAAAAGAGATGATCTGAAGTATTTGTGACTTTAATCTCATAAATCTCTAAGTATAAAAGTCTCTCTAGCTCGGGTTGAGGGTTGTTTTATTGTGTAATATAAGGCCCGATTTAAATCAATGTAAGGACTGGTTTATAAAGTCCATAAGCATCTCATGCTAAAGATGATGCACAAGATTTGGTGGTTCTCGTAGCATCAGAGGTTAATTCAACACAAGATGTCACATATGCAAATGAATGGGTTCTGGATACAACTTGTTCCTATCATATGACACCAAAGAAGGATCTCTTTATTGAATTGAATGAATATACAACAAGAAAAGTAAGGATGGCCAAAAATACTCACTCAAATGTAAAAAGAATAGGTTCAATCATATTTGAAAATCAAGATGGCACAACTTGTTTACTAAAAGACGTGATGTATATGCCATATACCTCACAAAACCTAATATCCTTGGGTGACTTAGAACAGAAAGGGTGTGAATTCCATGGAGCTAATGAGATCCTCAAGGTTTTTAAACGTTTTATGGTTATCCTTAAAAGTAAAATAGTGGGAAACGATACAATTTATATTACAAAGGGAACAAAAAGAGTAGCTGAAAGATGTTCAGTATCCACAGAGGAAGTCACCAACATTAACTCAACCAAAGATAGTACCAAGTTCTGGTATAGCAAAATGCGACATATAGGTCAGAAGAGTTTGGATGTGTTACAGAAGAAAGGATTTTTTTGTGATAGTAAGATCACATAAATCAATTTTTGTGAAGATTGTGTTATAGGTAAAAGACACAAAGTTAGCTTTGTGTCACGGACTAACTTCTCGGACCTGATCCGTGCGGCCTTAGCAACGTTCCGCCACT
>OVBE01001885.1:0-33604 GCA_900406425.1 Iberis pinnata | reverse complement strand
ATATATATTAATTTTAATATTACTACTTATTATTAATTTATTTTTTCTATTTTAAAACTTATAAGATAAAAATTTAAATTTAAAAATAACATGATATAAGATATATCAAATTATTTAATATATTTTCTATATATAATACTTTTAAATAAATATTTTCAAATAGTTAGATGCAATTTTTTTATATAATCACATTATGCTCTACCAGTCAATAAATTATGCCTATTAAACAAGAGCATACAGCTTCTGCAACATACTGCTTATGCTACATACATCTTCTGCTTTGCTACAAGCATTTCCAATCGGGGCCTTAAAGCCTTTCGAAGTTTTGGACAGGTAACTACAGGAGGTGCAATTTTATCTAGACCATCAAAGCTAAAATCATTTTTATTGGTTTCAATGTTTACCAAATAGTCATTCATTTCAACCTAAAGTGTTCAAGAAACACTAATATCATATTTGTTTTCGTCATTTACTATTTCATAATCTACAACCTATATTTACAACAAAACCCAACATGGTATTGAAATAACAAAGTAAAATTATTTAGTACCTTCTCCTGCAGTTGTTTTGGTGTACATGTTGTATTATCCTTTGCCACTTGGTATTGAACTTCTTTTTCAATGATTTCTGATGGAGCTTCGTCTTTCTCTCCGAATTGTAATCTCTTACATGATGTGGAGGACTTCTGCAACGTTATGAAAATTTACATGATGTTGTCATTTATTTTCTTACACAACCATTCATTTGTACATGGAACTAGACATATTATTAAGTCTTAAATCGAACATTTTTCAGTGGACTGATTTAATGTCTCGTATACGTCTACAAAATCTATAGTGGATAAATTGATCTCCTTATCAGTTAAGTGTTTCCCGCTCTGGTCTACGTCCACCAGGTCTGTTGGAGACAGATTCCCAACCTGCAACAATTTTGAATTATTTGATCTCATCCCTTCAAACGACTGTTTTAAATAAATTTTAGCAAAAAAACACTTACATTATGAGATAGATTTGTAAGTAAATTTGTAACACCTGGGTATTCACTGAAATCCGTCGTCTCACACCTAAATACGCCACTGTCATATGTTTGCCTCTGTAGTGTGTTCTTCTCATATAACGTAAAATGTTTTCTTAATGTTACACTACGTGATGGTATCTTCTCAGAGATTTCAGGATAAGTGAACTTCCCACCCTTCCGAATTTCACTTATAATCTCGTCCATTAATTTATTCTTCATCCTCGATTTGTCCCTCCCTATAAGATCAGTAATATTTTCTACCTATTCCGCAAGAAGCTGACTCCGGATTTCATTACTCATCTTTTCTTTTTGTTTCTCAAGCATCTGCTCCACGTGTTTGTAGACATCTTCAGAATATAATGTTTCTCCTTCGTCCACTTCTAGAATAGTAGATGGACGTCTTTCCTGTTCTTTACGCTTAATCTGTCTACCCTTAGATGTCTCAGCCACATCTTTACCCTGCCTCTTTTTCTTTTGATCTGTTTTTGCATTTTTTTGTTTGTCCTCCTTCTTTTCAATTACCACAATGGGATCAAAGACACTTGATCCGCCCGTTCACATATTATTGTCAAATTTAAAGCCTTCAGCAATAAAACTTTCGATGTAATCGGCGGCATCATCATCTACCTCGTCCATCCAATAGTCATTCCCCTCCGTGTACGTGTGGTCATTAGCAGGAAGAAGCGGTGGCACATGCAACCGAAAAAGTCAGGATGTTAACGACGCTCAAACATGATAAATTGATTACAATGAAAACAATAAAATAAATTATACAACTTACAGTTGGCGAGTTCTCAATTTGAATTATGTTGTCGATGTGGAAGGTCCTACACGCCGACAAACTCATTATAGATTCATGGGTAAAATCAAGTTCGCTTTCCTCTGGTTGAGGCAGAATTCTCATAAGTTGTGGGATGGCAGCAAAGAATAACAACTGAAGCCCCACCATAAAGTCGTGAGTGGCGGTGTGAGATTCGTTCAACTTCTCTCTTAGTCGCTTTATATCCTTACATTGGCTGCCCACTTTCACCATCTCAATGGTAAGAAGGAAAGATTCGCGACCCCATGGATACTTTTCAAACACTTCAAGATCCTTCAACATCTCAACAATTCTACTTGAAGCTCTAACCGGATTGGTGATACACATCAATATACCTTCGACAATGGCGAGCATAGCGAGCCGGATTCTTCGCCACTGTGGGATTCTTTTCTCAGCGGGCAAACTCTTGCCCGTTTTCAGCCACTCAACTATTTCTTTTATTAGGACATTCTGCTTCTTCCTATCTATAAGCTTGTTCCAATATAGTTGTTTTCCCTCTTCCGGATTTTGAAGTCTATTTATTACAGTTTTCTCGGGATAAGAACCACATGGAAGCCCGGTTGCAATACCAAACTCGCGCAACGATAAAAAAACGGATGACCCCCAAATACAAATCATAACTTATATTTCCTACTAGTTACTAGTGATTGACACAACATCTGCTGTACCAATTTACCTAATAGTGAAGCCTTCCGAACCGGAATGATTAGCAGTGGACCAAATACTGACGCTTTGATATAGTTTAGTGTTGTCGTTCCTTCCAAAGCGTCCACGAGGTGAAGTAGATACTCGGGCTTCAAGTATGAATTAATCTAGCCTCCCGGAGAATATCGGTCTAACGCATAAATCCTTTGAGGGAGATGTGAGGGATCTACTTTGATCGCATTGTCTGATGGTTGTGTGGACAATGTTTTCCGAGTCTTGTGGACATTATCAGATGCTCTCTCACTTGGTCCACCGAGATTAAGTCCTTCGTGGACAACAAAAAATGCTCTTTCACTTGGTCCAACGAGATTAATGCTTTCTTTGTGGACATGATTTGGACCTGATTCGATAACTTTTGTAGACGAACGTGGTTGAATCTGGTGGACAATTGTTACATCAATTCCTATTGATTTAGTAGACGGATCAATGTGCGCTTGATTCGGGTGAACATGAATCGATTTTTTTCTTTATGTAGACTGCTTGATGTGAGGATGGTGGACATTTTTGTCGATGTCATCTTTTAGTTGGTCCATCGATGTTGTTCTCGTGGACGTCTTGTCTAAAGGCTCTTTTCTTCTATCCTGTGACTGCCATCTGGTTTGCATATGTATAGGTTCTATAGTACGAGTCGGTTCTTTGGTGATAAAGAAATCCCATTTTTTTCAGCGCTGGATTTTGTCCACCGTTCCAACTACCGGGTTTTTGATACTCGCTTGAATCTGCTTTCGCACAGACCCAGACGCCGGTTTTTCTTCAGACTTCTTTTCTTGGTTTTTCGTTGCTTTAATCTGCGGGTTTTCAGGCAGGTTGGTCGGCCGTTTACCTTTAAGCCTCGACGAGTTGCATTTTGAAGATTCCAATGTCATTTTGTCCGCTTCGACGGTGAAGTATCGCCAGATTTTTCTCAGATTTTTAACACCGAAAGAAAGAAAATTTTGGTTCTTGCGGTTTCTAGAAAAACTTGCTTAAAGTAAAAACGTGTGTCGATTTCCATAATTGTGAATGCATTTTAACTTTTATTATTTTTTTTTTTTAGATTACAGATAAATTTTTTTTTTACTTAACAAAAAACAGCTTTAGACGAGGGTATAAGGATATATTGTGGTGATGTGAAATATGACATTTATCCTAATCTTTTTAATTTATGATACTTTCCATAAGTAAGCCGAAAATTATGGCATTCACTACAATTTTCCTATAATCTTTCCAAAAATATCATATTTGATAGTAATGTCGTTTGTGGTTAATTTTACATATGCCATTTTCTTGTTAAAGAAAAATAATAGTGTGAGTGACGATTTGATTGGTATTAATAAACCGTAAATGTTATTAATAGTTTATCCAATAGTTAATTGAATGGCACGATAAGCAATAACTCCTCTAAAATGTTGCGAATGGCACACGTGTTTTTCGTAATTATAAAGTCGGTGTGGTGAAAACCGCTTATATTTCACCATTCAAATCTTTTTTTTTTTTTGTAACAAGTACGGTGAGTTTTCTAATTTTAATAATAACCAGATAATTTAATCAGCGCGATGTGCGGGTTATTTTTTTATTACTTTTATTGCTTTAATTTGTGTTCGTAAATATTTATATCATGTCACAATTGTTTTTCAATTAATTATTGTTTAATAGTTTTTGGTCTTTCATATTTAGGAGGTGTATTTAATTGTTTTATTCTTTCTTATATTTGTTTAGGTTGGCTTTTGTAATCTTTTAATCATTTAGAAACATTAATATTAGTAACTTTTTTGTTGTTTTTAGGTTTCTTCTTGTTGCAGCTAAAATTTATATGCTTATTTTTTATTATTTAGCTTTGTGTCTTTATTTTTATTTTTTTTATTATTTTGTATCACCAATGTTTAGAGTTTTTTCGTTGTTTTCATCATTTTGTGTTTTTTCCTTTTTATTTTCAGAATTTTTAAAATTTTTGAATTTTTTTATCCTCGTTAAAGAAGCACTCATATTTTCCATAGATATTTTACTTCTACTTCTTGTAATTTATGTCCTCAATGTAGTTCCAATTTATTTTATTTCTTGTGTATGTTTACAAACTCTTTTTGTTTTTGTGTTTTTTGTTTTTTTTATACAATTAATTGAACCATTAGCTTTTATTTTACAAATTTGAACTTTAAAGTTATTGTTTATAGTTGTGTTCCTTTCCTTTTCAAACATTACTTTTCATATTGTTGTGTAAGAATACTTAGAAATTGGCCAAAGAATTTTTCAAACAAAAAAGATGTATAATATATTACACCATCATAAACGCAAAAAGCCTACAAAATGAAAAAGTTTTAAATTTTTGACATCAAATAAACATTAAATTATGGAACAACACAAATGTAATAAAGGGAAAGATGACAATAGCAAACAAAAAAATACTTAAGCTTTATGACAAAAAAAGAAAAAGGAAGGACTTAAACCACTTAAGAACCACTTTACATTGTAGACAAGATACATTTCTACTGGACGATAGACACATAGAACTGGTTGTAGGTTCGATATTAACTTAGGTTGTATGAGAATTTGAAGATTTTTTGTTGAACACATAACCTTGACATGCTAACAGGTAAAAACACACACAGACAAAAGAGAGTTGCCAACACACAAAGATTAATACTTGAATACACCTTGTCCTAGTCTTGAAACTGTATTTACCTAAAAAGGTAAGAAATTTTTTACAGATCTAATAAAAACAACAACAAAGGGATGTCTCAGGTAAACACGAAGTAACATTTCATGGTTTAACAGTCAATGCGGAGAGCCACAACTGGAAGTTTTGTGTTGACGAGTGTGACACAATTCTCTCTTGAGTATCTCCAGAAACTAAGGTCGTCTTCTGTGTTATCTGTAAGTGCTCCGTACTTATACGCGTAAACTTTAGTGGGCCAATGTGTGCACAAAATTGAGTTCCCACTTAAACCACAACCATCAGGAATCTCCTTAGCCGAGCAATAGCAATTTCCCAAATCTCCAATAAACAATACTCCGTCTCCCAAATCGCTTACCTCGACCCATTCACCAGTCTCATCATCTAGTCTATTCACTCTACATGCTAACCGATGTAAACACAACACTTCATCATTATGAGGGATGATTTTTTGAATCAGGAAAAGTTCATCATCACCACATGGAACCAAATAATTTACGGACCCATAATTTAGTGCGTCTAGAAACTTCGGGGGCATCAAGGGCGTAGCTTCCAGCGTATAAGGATCAATAACGAAAAGATCCTTGTTAAGAAAAAGAACATAAAATCTGCCTCTGAAAGTGACTACATCCTTGCATTGAGCTATTGAGATTCTCTCAAGCCGAATCCACCTCATTTCATCACTTCTTAATACCAACACATCATTACAGTAGCTAAGAAGCACAACAAATTCTCTTGCGCCCTCGTTGTTTAGTGGAAGAAAAGCCACACCTCTGTAACTTGTTGACAACGATTGAGGATCCAAATCGATCATTCTGTATTGATATCCCAGAGAGAGAATCTGGCAGTCAAGCATGTTCATCATTGTTGGATCACATCCTGGGATATTCGCTTTCACTGAACATTGACGGTCAATCTAACCCACAGAGTTATCTTGGTTTATTCCTCCCAGGAAATATAGAGAAGGTGACGCATCAGCAGGAGGAGCTCGAACTCTAAAGAGGAACAAAGGGACCTTCTCGAGAATGCACAAGTCATTGGTTTTCTGAGGAAACTTGGTGAAAGAGGGAAGAAAATACCTTGGGCGTAACAGGTAAGCAGGATAGGGAAAGTTGGATCGCCATGAGCGGCAAACAGACCTAGCATGAATAACATCAAAACAGTCCTCCTGATTCTCATAGATGATGTTTAATAGCTCTTCAGGGAGAAGAGACCAGTCAGGCACGGACAATGTGTGCTTTTTCGTTGCAGGTTGTGCTATTTTTGTTGATGGAGAAGAAGAGGGCTGCATTTTTGCAATCTAAAAGAGAAATTAAAACTTCTTTAGAGTTATTGAGACAGTTACAGGACTGAAACATGAACATAGGCAAGTTAATCAATATTAATCATGAGAAGTAATTTATATGTAAAAGCTACATAATTGTAAACAGACACCTAACTGTTTGAGAACAGAAATCCTGAGAACTGAGAAGTAATTTGTATGAATTGATTCAAATCTTCTTTTCACCATATATACACCAAACTATATCTAAAATGGAGAATCAAATTACTGAACTCGCTCAGGAGAAAAACGTGTTTATGGTTATACAATCGCACAGACGAAAGGATAAAAAAGTGAGATTCAGATAATGTGAACTGTGAAGTACTATTTACTCTAAATCATGATCAACTGATTAAATACTACCAAAACCTAGAAATCAACGGTTTACTACGTATTCAACATAAGATTTAAAGCCATCTATTGCTCTGAAGATTAGATAGTTCAGTAAACTGGATCCAAACATGAAATCATCAAAGACAAAGAAATCTGGGTAGAAAGGAACAACAGGATACATAGGAAATTATTTTCGTTCGAGTGATATGCTGAATGCAGTCATATATCGCTTGTTTAAAAACAGAATCACATCTTACCGTGATCGGAACCCCTCTGAAGCTAGCTTGATGATGCAACTGATTAAATCATCTGCATGCAAGATAAGACTAAATGATTGTAAAATCAAGGAGATAAGCTACTTAAAGGGGCATACATGTAGGATCTGCACAATCGCAATCTCTCCAAGACAGGATTCGTATAGACTATCGCTTCCCAGAAGTGTCGAAACTCTGCATTAACTCCTGAACGGTTTGAATTATGCATTAAAGCTGGAATGGGCTTCAACACTTGGGATTTTTATTTACATGTAATGGGTTCGACAAAAATCTAGATTAAACCCTTGATAACAAGTTTTATGGGCTAAAACGCTCAGAGACCTTTTGTATTTTGGCCGATTTATTTATAGAACTTTTTACAATAAATAGATAAATGAAATCATCATAAATCTTATTTTACAAATGCACTAAAATTAGGTGTGAAATTATTATCCGGGATCCAAAATCCAATTCGGGATCCGTCCTGATCCATTCCGAAAATTAGGATATCCGAGGAGTCCGGATCCAGATATTAAAATTTTAAGGTCCGGATATCCGGATCCGAATTAGGATTCAGACTTATACATTAAATATATTTAATATATGTTATGATATTTTTTTAAAAAATATATTTTGTTATTTTAATAAAAAAAATTTTTTTTTAATAATTTTTTTTATATTATTTTAAACATATAAATTTTTTTATTTCTTTTAAAAATTAAATTTATATATAATTTTATAATTAGTTTTATATTTTTAGAAACTTTTTTCCAAATATATATTCACTTTAAAAAAAAATCAGTTTCTTATTCTTAATTTCGGATCCGTATATCTACTGGATAGCTCGGATCTGAATCTCATTTTCACGGATCCGATAGATCCGGATCCGGATGTTCTCAGAAACTCCGAATATCCGGATCCGTCCCACCCCTAACTAAAACATATAATTATCTTTCAAAATAAATAAAAAATGTCGGAAAAGAATAATGAAAGCGATTGTGTTTGCGATTCGTTTTCTCGACGGTTACTCCTCTTCGAGTCTGTTCACGTTGATGTTGTTTTCGTCGGTCGTGGTTGGTTCCTCCGTTTATTCTCCCACTACCTGACAGTTATTCCCACTTTTCACTATGTGTGTTGTGATGGATTTTTTCTTATCTATAAAAAAGTAGAAGTTACATTTACCTACATCTTTTTACGCTTCCTGATATTCCAAACTTTCCAACTATTTGCTTTACTATGGCGGATCATATTCGACGAACTCTATAAGACCTTGATCTCGGGATCAATAATGATCCCATATTTCTCCCTATTGCAGTTCTACAAAGGGCTGCAAACGAAAAATTGTTTCATCCTCATTGGCTGGCCTTTAATCTCACAAAGAAAAAATCTCCGTTCACTCATTGCAACTCTTCCCCGTAGTTTGGGGCTTGCTGGTTTTGTTCATGGTAGAATTGTTGACGGGAGGAGGTTTTAATTCATCATTCAATTTGAGGAATTACCAAATTTTGTTTTGAATTGTGGTTCTTGGTCCTTTGCTGACAGAATGGTGGCTATAACTCGCTAGACTCCAGACTTCAAATTAAATCTACTCAATTTCATTCATTTTTGGATCCAAATAAAGGAAATCCCTCATCAATTTATGACCCGTGAAGTGATTGCTCATGTAGGCAGGGCTCTTGGCATGTTAATGGAAGTTGACTTCGAAGCAGACAATACAATTCGTGTGGAATATGTACGTATTCATATCAATTGGGCAGTCACCCAACCACTGCAATTCCAGTGCTTGTTTTAGTTCACGCTGGATGTTATCACTCCGCTTCGCTTTCATTATGAAAGGTTTTGTGACTTTTGTTCTGTCTGCGGCTTCTTAACACATGACACATGCAATTGTTTGATCCAAAACGGCGGAGATGCTAATTCTGATGGAGATGATGGACCCGACCATCCAGCCAGTCCTCCGCATCGAATCAATACTGAAGTAATTATTCGCGAACTAGATGAAGATGATGACTGATTTTGAAAAATGTTGATGTCCCTAGGATGGATTATCCTCTTGAGATTCAAGTGGTGGAACCATTTAACAACTCCCCCCTCACCCCATCTATTCCAACAAATGTTTCGATGGTTCATGATCCTATCCCACAGTTTGTAACGAACATGGAAACATCAGTGGGTCATATAAGTGAGGCTCGTATGCCCATCTTTAATAACATGCTTAATGATTCATATACCTTTGTGGATGAAGCATGAACAGTCCAAAGGAATATGAAGCGCAAGGAATCACCTTCATCTTTAAGCGGCAGACCAAAGCTTCAATTCGAGATGCTCTTGATACTGATTCCACACGTAATGACGCTATAGGCGCGGTGGACCCAAAAAAACCACAACCACAATGAGTACAATCTTTTGGAACTGACAAGATTTAGGCAAAAACTTGACAGTTTGACGTCTAAAAGAGATAAACATGATTTATCTCCCGGACATTGTGTGCTTTTTCGAGACAAAACAAGATGATAACTTTAGAAACGACTTAGGCTACTCATTAGGTTATGTCAATAGTTTATTTGTTTCACCAGTAGGTTTGAGTGGTGGTGTAGCTCTCTACTGGAAGTTATCTGTTTTGTTAGATGTAATCTCTCATTCTGCAAATATGATCCACATCTATGTCAATATTAATGAAACTTCTTTTCATTTCTACTTTGTGTATGGTTATCCAAATCTAGCTTATAAACACTTGTTATGGGAAAGATTACAACGTTTATCTTTAACTCGACATTCTACTTGGATTTTGATGAGTGACTTTAATGAAATAACTGGAACCATGAGAAATTAGGTGGTCCACTTCGTGCATAACACACTTTTACTAACTTTCGCATAATGATATATGTTTGTAATTTAACATATTTAAAGGCAATTGATAATAGATTTTCCTGGTACGATAAAATATATATGCATGATATATTGTGTTGATTGGATTGTGTCATGATTAATCATCAATGGGTAACAAATTTTCCTAATGCTCAAGCTGGATTCTTAGCATTTGAAGGTTCGATCATCGCCCACTGATAACCTATATATATGATTACAAACCAAACATCAGGAAGAATTTAAAATATGATCGTAGATTTTTCAGACATGATAACTTTAAGTTTATCGTTATTGAGAGTTAGAAGGATTCAGACTTCAATAATCAATCATTGGCCGAAAGATTGGTGTCCTGTCAAAATTCAGTATCAAGATGAAAACAAAATAATCAGCATAATGTAACAAAACAGATTGTGTTCTCGAAAAAGAAATTAGATTATAACATCACAAACTGATCTGCTTCTACTCAGGATATTAGGGACACAATAGTCCAAATACAAAAATCTTATTGCGAGGATGAAAAAT
Source organism: Iberis pinnata (assembly GCA_900406425.1). Classification (NCBI taxonomy): domain Eukaryota; kingdom Viridiplantae; phylum Streptophyta; class Magnoliopsida; order Brassicales; family Brassicaceae; genus Iberis; species Iberis pinnata. Next base: position 23,114 of record OVBE01001885.1, on the reverse strand, counting down.
ATCGGAAATGGCGTATTCGTGTTTCCTGGATGTATTTAGGCGATTGAAATACACGTTATTTTCATGGCACAACTAAATCTCGCCAGGCTCGTAATCATATATTATCTATTACAGGCTCTTCTGGTACAATACATCAATGCAATATGGGTATAGCCATTGCAGTAGCTGCTTATTTTAACAACTTATTTTCATCATTGCGCCAAAAGAGACATGATTACAGAGCCATATTTCAGGGTCTCCAGCCTCGTATTACTGCAAATGTGAATTCCAATTTGATTTGTGAAGTTTCTGAAGAGGAAATACAATATGTAGTTTTTCAAATTGGTGCTGATAAAGCACCCGGTCCATATGGTTTCTCATGCGCTTTAAAAAAAAATCAAAGTTGCGGTAATATCATCAGTTCAGGGCTTCTTCTCCACTTCGATATTACCATCTGATATCAATCACACAAACATATACTTAACACCGAAGGTTCCAAACCGACAATCAATGGCAGACTTTCAGCCAATTTTCTTATGTAGCGTCAGTTGCAAAAACTTCTCAAAGATTATTGCTAATAGATTGAAACAATTTATGTCGGACATTGTTTCGGAAACTCAAGTCGGTTTTGTATAAGGTCAACAAATTATTGATAATGTAATCATTGCACATGAATTGTTTCATACTCTTAAGTCAAGGAAACGCTCGTCAAAGTTGTACATGGCTGTTAAGACAAATATCTCCAAAGCATATGACCGTCTAGAATGGCAATTTATTTAGGATTCAGTGCTCCATTGGGATTCAATTCAATATGGATTTCATGGGTTATGCAATGTGTTCACTCAGTCACCTTATCAGTATTGATAAATGGTTAACCTTTTGGACTAATTACTCCATCACTCGACATTCAACAGAGAGATCCCCTATTGCCTTTTTTATTTATACTATGTTCAGAGTTACTAAGCCACTCAATCAATCAAGCAACATCGTCTGGTTCTTTCAAAGGCATCAAAATTGGCTATGCTCCTACCATTAATCACTTAATGTTTGCAGATGACACTTTATTCTTTTGTCATGCACATCCCTGATATTGCAGAACTCTACAACGTATTCATATAACTTGTGAATTAGCTCAGGGACAAGCCGTGGATTACAATAAATCAACCATAACCTTTGGTTCAAGAGTAAATTCAACAGTCAATACTAGAATTCAAAATCTCCTCAATATTCATAACGAGGGTGGAGGGGATAAGTATTTAGGTTTTCCAGATTCCAATATCAGAAATAAATCACAGCTTTTCACTCACATTGTTGAAAGAGTTTCCCATCAAACTCAAGGATGGACTTCACGTTATCTTTATGATGCAGGGAAAGAGATCCTTTAAAAAATGGTTGCAGTCTCTTTTTCAGTCTATACGATGAACATTCTTCAGTTGCCTTGTGGTATCTGTCATGACATAAATCGCATATTGGCACAATTTTTGTGGTCTAAAGCTGATGGCAATCGAGTTATGCACTAGTTTTCATGTAAGAGAAGGTGGAATAAGATTCAAAGATATCGAGAGATTCAATTTAGCTATGGTTTCTAAACAGACCGATCGAATCCTTCATAATCCTTCAAGTTTGGCTACTTGACTCTTATATGGAAGATACAAAGAGCTAACTAACATGTTGGATGCATCACTTGGAAAACAACCATCATTCACGTGGAAATCTCTATTAGCAGGTCGTGATTTACTAAAGTCTTGACTTCGTCTATTAATTGGTAATGGTAATTCGATCAACCTTTGGTCAAATCCTTGGCTTCCTCATCATCCTCCAAGACCCCCTCTTCCACTAAGTGTAAAGAATCATCTTTTACACAAGGTTTATGATCTATATAAACCAGGCCAAAAGCAATGGGATGTGGATCTTCTGGATATAACTTTTGCACCACCAGGCGCTTCAGTGATTAAGTCTATGTTCTTGAGAAATTTTGATGCAGATGATTTACTTGGTTAGAATTACACCAAAACTGGTTTATACACTGTCAAATCTGGATATTGGTAGCAACTCATTCATCTACATCAAGTGAATAACAGTAGTTATCCATGAAATTCAATGCATTTGAACATATTAGTTAGAAGTTAAGGATTCCTCCCAAGTTCCGTCACTTTCTATGGTACTTACTATCTCATATACTTCCAATTGAAACTACTCTCTTACGATGCAGAATTTCAACAAATGGTCAATGTAGATGTTTGTGGGAGTGAAAATTCTCACGGTCAGATTTTAGGAGTTTGACCCGCCCCATCAAGTATTTGGGCTTTCCAAGCCCACTTCAGGAAAGTGAGCCCGTGAAGAGAGGTGAGCCCACTAGGAGAGCTGGACTCGCCAGGAAAGGAGAGCTCGTGAGGAGAGCTGCACTCGCCAGGAGAGGAGAGCTCGAGAGGAGAGCTCGTGAGGAGATCTCGTGACAAGAGCTCGTGAGGAGAGCTCGTGAGAAGAGCTTGTGAGGAGAGCTTGTGAGGAGAGCTGATCCAACATGCGCAGAAGCAGTCAATGCTCTCTAGGTTGACCGCAAAAAATCATGCCTCATTTATGACAGAATTGACAATTACGCAGGAGAATTCAAAAGAGAATCTCCGCAGTAAATGCTCATAAAGAGGGTTGATGCTATAAATAGGAGAGGAGTGGCTCGAGTTACATGGTCCAAAATTTTCATTTGTAAACCTTAGAGAAATTGTAATAGAGAGAAGATATTAATAAAAATAGATTTTTTTTTACAAACACTTTGACTTTTTGATATTTTTGGTGTGAGAGATTTTGCAATCACATTTTGGCACCGTCTATGGGGAGAGAAGACAAACATCCAGACGGATTTTCTGAAGAACGTCCACTCTGCCCGATTTTAAGCAATAGAATCACCAACATATACTCAGATTGAGAACCAGCATGTCCCTACCGTGAACCATGAGGCCTCAGTCGTGAACCAGGACTCCTTAGCCGAGCTGAAGATGATGCTCTCGACGCTTGTGGCATCCGCTGGAAAAGCAGAAAGAATCAAGCGACGTACTCATCGCTCACTTCAACAGACACGAGGAGAAAGTAACGACCCGGCTCGTGACCTTGACGAATATCTAGATAGATTTGGAGGTTCCCCTTGCAGCTCTGAGGTGGTGGTATTAGAGGCGAGAGCTCTATGGCTGAGAATCGAAGAGCTAACGATCCTCTGGGTCCGAATTGGAGAACTGATGAATTCTTGAGCACGAATAGGAGAGCTGCATACATCCTTCCCTTGTAGTAGAGAAGCGAGAGCTCGCTGGACGCGAATCAGAGAGCTAACGATCCTCTGCGTCCGAACCGGAGAACTCAAGAATTCTGGAGCGCGAACCGGAGAGCTGGCGATCCTCATGGTCCAAACCAGAGAGATAAAGAGCTCCTAGGTGCAAACAGGAGAGTTGACTATCCTTTGCATCCGAACCGGAGAGCTGACAGTCTTGTAGGTCTGAACCAAAGAGCTGAAGAGCTCCTGGGCGCGAACAGGAGAGCGGAAGACATCATGTTGTCTTAATGGAGAGGCGAGAGCTCTCTAGATGCGAACCAAATTCCTAGTGGGGAGTTGAAAACCAAAGAACCCTAGGTGACGCTGAAGAGCTGCGATTATGACGCGCTCTGGAGATCTATTGATAAGGCAAAGGCCAAGCTCCTTGCAGTAACGTCAAAAGTCCACAGAGTCGCCAGCGCGGCCCCTAAGATCGATTGTGTGATCGCAGAGACAGAGAGGACTCCCTTCACCTTGGAACATTGCCGAGACCCAGATAAGGGACACTGGAAAGCTAAGACTCCCTCTTTATAAAGGGAAGTCTGACCCAAAGGCGCACATGACAACCTTTACGATTGCCGTAACGAGAACAAATTTTAGCGAAGAAGAAAAAGATGCAGGATACTGCAAACTCTTCATCAAAAACCTGACAAGATCAGCTCTCGAGTGGTTTTCCCAACTTGAGCGAGGTTCGATTGAAAGCTTTACACAATTTTTGATGGCATTCCTGAAGCATTATTCCATTTTTATGGACAAAGGAACCTCGGATGCTGACCTCTGACTCTAAGTCAAGGTCTAAATGAATCGCTCTAAAGCTTTATTGAACACTTCAAGAGTGTCAAAGCAAAGGTGGCTGGTGTAAGCGAGTCGATGACACTAGCTGTATTTAAACATGGACTCTGGAATGAGTCCCTATTCCGATTTGATCTGATGATTCACAAGCCAGAGATGATCAAAGACGCTCTCCATCGCTCTGCAAACTGGATGATCGCCAAAGATGAGAAATTTGCTCTCGCCAAGAAATTCAAGAATGTGATAGGAACTTCCGATTCGACCCTCCCACCAAAGAAACTCGAGAAAAAGACAACAGGGAATTCCGAGGAAGTTCTAAGGGGTCCGACTCGTACAATATGGAGAAAAGGGGGGGGGGAGAGGGAATCAAGAGAGCAGAGATGGACCGCGAATGGTAGGACGCGACCCAGATTGTTATTGCGAGTTACATAAATGCAATGGCCATGCCACGCTTGAGTGTTTCAAGCTGAAGAACTTCCTTAGTAAGAAGTTCGCCAAAGGAGAGCTGAAAAGCGGAATTGACTTGGAGGCGATTGTTTGCGAGCTGGAATCCCCAAAAGAGGACAAGGAAGCTACTGTAGGGAAAAGGGCACGAAGTTCGGAGCAAGGTGGTACTTCAAAGGCTCCTCAAAAGAAGATATATTTCATCATGGTGGATCAAGACATTGCCGAGAGTCCGTCTCTGCGGTAAAGTTGTATGTGAGAAAAGTAGAATTTGGGAAAGCAAGACACATTCTGGATTCCAGAAGTGAGATAAGCTTTACCGAACAAGACGCATCTCACTTAGATTCACGACATGATGATGTTCTGGTGGTTGAACTTGACATTGGAGTAAATTGCGAGATATCACAAGTACTGATCAATACATGGAGCATGGTGAATGTCATATTCCTTGACACGCTCGAACAAATGGGGCTCGATAGCTCATAGGTGAGAGGTCCCCTGACCTCCTTGACATGATTTAGCGCAGCAACAGAAATGTCACTCGGGACGATAAGACTTCCAGTGTCCATAAGCTTATTAAGTTTACTATAGTAGACCGACCAACATGTTATAACATTATTTTTGGGACCCCTTGGCTCCATGAAATAAAAGCCGTCCCGTCCATGTACCACCAATATATGAATTTTTCCAGCTAAAGGTGGCATAAGCGTTCTCTGCTGAAGTCAGAATAATTTCCGGATATGCTATATGGCTGGCATCAAGTCCATGGTTCAATAGCAACTAAAGAGCTCAGGTTGCTCTTCAAAAGAAGAGGATCTGAGTTCTAGGCCCGAAGATGTCCACTTTGCCCCAAGTTCAGAAGAGAAAGAGGAATATCCACAAAGATGCACCACAAAGATTCCTCTTGGCCCGCTAAATTTGGAGAAGTGTGTAATCATAGGGTCCTAGCGAAAAGGAGAACTGAAGCGTGAGCTGATTCGGTTCCTGCGGCAGAATAAGCAAAATTTTGCATGGACAACCAGCGATATGCCGGGGATAATTCTTTATGTGATCTCACATGAATTGGATGTCGATGCGAGCTTCAAGCCGATTAAATAGATTAGGCGGAAGCTTGGTCCAGAGAAGTCCAAGCCGTTAATGATAAAGTAGCAAAGTTTCTAGCGAATGATCGATCAGAGAAGTTCATTACCCGGAATGGTTGGCGAATCCCGTAGTGGTGAAAAATAAGAAAGGAAAATGGAGAATCTGCATCAATTTTATGGATCTTAACAAGACTTTCCCTAAGGATAGCTTTCCGCTTCTTCATATTGACAATGTCGTTGAGCCGACGGCGGGAAATCAATTACTCTCCTTTATGGATGCCTTCTTTGGATATAACCAGATTCATAAGAATCCGGACGATCAAGAGAAAATGTCATTCATAACCAATAGAAGAATTTACTGCTACAAAGTCATGCCGTTCAGGTTGAAGAACGCTGATGCAACATATCAAAGGCTAGTAAAAAATGTTTTCATCTCAGCTCGGAAAAATCATGGAGGTTTATGTCGACGACATGCTGGTGAAATCCTTGGTAAAGGATGAGCATGTTCAGCACCTCACTAAGTGCTTCAAGACCCTCAATCAATTCGAGATGAAACTAAATCCAGAGAAGTGCACTTTCGCGATCACCCCCGGAGAGTTCTTAGGCTATCTCGTAACTGAGGGGGGGGGATCAAGGCGAATCCAAACCAGATAATTTCGGTTCTTTCAATTCTGTCACCCAAGACGCTGGAGGAAGTTCAACATTTAACAGGGAGGATTGCCACACTAAACAAATTCATCTCGTGATCAATGGACAAGTGTCTTCCATTCCTCCCACTTTTGAAAGGGAACAAGCAATTCCTTTGGGACACTCAATGCGAGAATGCATTCACTGAGATGAAGAGTTACCTTTCTAATCCACATGTGTTGGCAAAACCCGTGCAGAGGGAAACCTTATACTTATATGTAGCAGTTTCTCCTGTCGCAGTGAGCGGGGTACTGATCCGAGAAGATAAAGCAAGCTAAAAGCCAGTCTTTTACGTCATTAAAAGTTTAGTTTCTCTCGAGACAAGATACACGATGGCAGAGAAACTAGCTCTTATTGTAGTAACTTCCGCGAGGAAGCTCCGCCCATATTTCCAATCTCATTCGATAGTGGTGATGACGATGCAACTGCTGCGAACAATTCTCCATGGCCCGAATCAATCCGGGATGATGGTCAAATGGGAAATAGAGTAGAGAAAATATGACATTGAATACCAAAATTGTTTGAGTGCGAATTCACAAGTGTTGGCAGACTTGTCGAATTGTCAATACGAGTTCAAGAAGGCTCATTATCGCAACAATCCTGAGGACTCCAAGTCGAAGAATCATCAACACGATCGGGATCTGGGGTTTGGGTGCTTCACATAACGAGTCAGAATATGAAGCGTTCATTACCGACTTGAGATTAGCTTTGGGAATCAGAGTGAAAGATCTCCAAGCTCAAAGCAATTCTCAACTCGTAGCAAGTCAGATAAGCGAAGAATACGAATCCAAGAATGATATAATGAGATCCTACTTATAGGTCATTCAAGGACTCAAAAGTCAGTTCAACCGAGTCGAGCTGATGAGGGTTCCGCTTGCTGCGCTGGCGTCAATGTCTGATCCTTTGGTGCGAAGAATGATCATTGTAGAGACTATCGAAACACCAAGTATAAATCTTGCAGAGAAAAACATGGCGATACAAATGAGATCTATGAGAAGACGTTCTCAACAAGCACCTAGGGCAGCAATTGCGGGGGCTACCCTCGACTTCGACCAAATCGTCAAAGGAAACATTACGCCAATCAGCAATGAACTTGGCTTGGATATTTGCGCCCGCATCGGTTTGGACGACGGCATTCGAGTCGGTTCGAAAAAAACTGGAGTAGAAAAAGTTGACCAAGGTAGCAGTTGCCTCGGGTCAGGTGGAGCCAACAAAGAAAAGAATGGTCATGTGGGAAGTCGATTCGACTTTGAGCAAATACCTGCAAGAAACACAGAATCTACTGACAGTTCACTCGGCTCGGACGCCAATAATCCGCTCAGCTTGAAGCATGTTGTTGCAAAAGAAGAGCATATACTAGACGATTCGGGTGAAGAGCACAGAGATTGGAGAAGACCTATTGAGCCATACATTAGAACGGGAAATACTCCAGATGACAAGTGGCATGCGCGAAAGCTGAACGTTAGAAGTGCACAATTTTGTATGGTTGATGGACTTCTCTACAAACGCAGTATCAAAGGACCTTACCTTGTGTGCGTGGGACCCGAGGAAGCATTAACCATCATCACATAAGTCCATGAAGGTTTTTTTGGGTCACACTCGCCGGGAAGGACGCTAGTATTGGAAATCAAACAGATAGGATATTTTTGGACAACTATGGTGAAGGAATGCGAAGAGTATGCACGGAGATGCGAACAATGCCAAAAACACGCACCATTCATAAACCAACATGTTGAGCAAATTTCTTCCATCTCTTCTCCATACCCGTTCATGAAATGGTTGATGGATATCTTTGGACCGTTTCACCCCTCGACTTGCGAGGCAAGATTCCAAATGGATAAAAGCAGGAGCCTTCAAAAATGTCATTGAAACAGTACCCCAAAAGTTTGTGTGGCGAAATTTGATATGTCGTCACGACTTGCCCTACGAGATTGTAACTAACAATGGGTCCCAGTTCATTTCAAACAAGTTCGAGGCATTCTGTTCAACATGGAAGATAAGGTTAAGCAAGGCGCCGCCAAGATATCCTCAAGGAAATGACCAAGCGGAAGCAGCAAACAAGACTTTAATCAGCAACCTAAAGAAGAGATTAGGAGCTTTCAAAGGAGAATGGGCTAATGAGACTTCATTCTCCCTTGTGTATGCAATGGAAGCGATGGTCCCCGCAGAGGCCACTGTCCCCGGACTTAGAAGAACAGTTAACACGGTGGATCCCGGTAAGAATGATGAGATGATGATGGACAACCTTTATCTAATAGATGAGAAGCAGGATCAAGCGTCAGCAAGACTTCAAAATTATCAACACGCGGTGGCTCGTTACTACAACTCTCGGGTAAGGATCCAATGTTTCAATGTGGGTGATCTGGTAATTCGACGAGTATTCTCAAATAAAGCTGAGTATGTTACGGCGTTTACGAGCTGGAGTCAGAACATGGCGTCAAAGTCCCAAGATCAGGGAATGCAATGGCATACTTTTGATTCTAAAGTATAAAGTAGCATTGTAACCAATTTCGTGATGGCATATTCAATAAAGAAGTTCCTGCATTTTCAATTTGGTGCTTGCATATTAAAAAACGGAGCCCAGACCACACTCACAGAAAGGGTGCGATCCGAACGGTCGAAAATGCTAGAGTAAAGCTAAAATAAAAGCTAAACAAAAGCTAAAAACCGCTTAAGTCAAAAAGCTAAGATAAAAAACTAAAACAAAGAAGCTAAAATAAAAGATAAGTGAAAGCTAAAAGCTAAGCTAAAAGGAGTTCTCAAATCAAAGACTGCACTCAAAAATTAAAATGAGCTCGAGATGAACTCTAGCAAAAACTAACAAAAAGTTTAAGGTCTAAGGGTCAGACTACTAAGAAAGAGTCCAAACTCTCGAACAATGCTGAAAAGCCAAAAATAGCATAAATGGCATTCACTCAATATAAAACAAATAAGTGGTGACCAATTGAAAGTATTATATGAATGGATTAAAAGTGTGGTTAAGTGTTATTGAAAATTTGTAAAAATGGAAGAGGATGGCAAATTATTCAAGTAGACACAGATAAAATTCGCCAAAAGAAACAAATCCATAATAAAATCATAAGCATCAAACCATCCTGGGTAACACATAACAAAAGTTTCAAATAAAAAAAAGATAAAGTAGGCTTCGGGAGATCACGAGCAAAGTACCAAAGCATAAGAAAATAGAGAAAAAAAACTAGTCTCTAAATCATGAAAGCAAAATCAGAAAAACGATCCTAAGTCTGCGCAGGATCCTCCTTAGTGGCAGCACGGATTTCCTCCACCATCTCATCCATCTTGGGCCAGATGTTGGACCTAAACTCATCAATAAGGACTGTTGCATCAGCCAAAGTGGTGGTAGGACATCACTGGACAATTCTGAAGGGGAGCGAGCGAGATCCTACGTGGGGTGAGAACCGGAGTCGCAACAGGAGATGAAGGCTGAACCTCCAGAGCCGGGGGCGGACATGATGACCCTGAAAAAAGTCGCACAAATCCCTCTAGTCCGAGGTGGAGAATCCTCTCCTTGGCCTCATTATACGCCTTCCTCGCAGCTTTGGTATCAGTATTAAGAATCTCAAGCTCCGCCTTGAGGTCTGGAACCTCACCTTCTCAATATCTGTGAGGAGCTCAAGGTTGGCATTAACCTCGCGAAAGTATGCCAAAGACTCCCGGGCGGCATCCCGAGCAGCAATATGAAGTCTCACCTGATCAATCCCATCACAGACTATCTCGGCAACCGCTTTCTTCGCCTCCTCTCTAGCTCGCATCGCATTAAGATCCCAAGAACTGGTAAGCGCTTTGAGACGAGCTTCTGCCTCCTCGAGACGAGATGTGAGAGCAGATTTCTCAGCCTCAAGCGCTAGCTTCTCCTGGAAATATGCGAAGGACTCGAACCTCACCATCTTGAACTTCTCATACAGGTCAGTCCGGTCTTCCTTTGCGTCCATCGCAGCAATCTCCGAAAGCTCCATGCACATTCGGCTCTCTTTCAACTTTGCGGTGAGTGAATCTATCCGATCCTCGGCATCCTTCAAACTGAATCCATTCTTCGTTGCGTCGAGCTGATGGCCAAACATGTCTAGAGCGCTATTGTACCAACCTAAAGACTATATGAAACAAAAAACAGGAAATGTGCCAACACTTCTTGTAGTTCTCACGAATCTCGTCGGGAAGATCCGGAATTGTTGGGATCTTGCAACCCTCAAAGAAAATATGACAAAAGAGGTGGGACGATGAGTCCGAATCTGTGATGATCGACTTGTTCTACTTATAATCGAATCCTCAGTCATACTTCGTCCTCTTTCAATCACCTCTCCCATTTCCTTGTTCTTGTAGCTTCCTCTTTAGAGACACTTGCGAGGAGGGAGCACCCTCCAAAATCCGAGAGGCATCTTGTGAAGCGAGAAGAGCAATGACAGGCTAGCGGTAGGATCTTGCGGGAACCAAGCGATCATCTTGCACTGCCAGATCCTTACCAGCTCTCCTCGTCCCTTTATCCGAAGGGACAACAAGAGAGGCAGCGGGGGTGGAAGAGGCGGCTGGGGCAAGAGAGGCAGTTGACACGCCAGGTGGTTGGGAGACAACATTCTTCGCTTTCCTGGAGGCACGATTGGAAGAAATCTCGATGTCCTGAATGTTGTTGAGAGCTAAAAAGAAAAGACATCACTCAAAAGAAAGCATGTAAAAGTTTAGAAAATTTTCTAAGTAAAGATGTGAACTAACCGGTGGGTTCGTCGGGTTGAGGTAGGGGATGCTGAGATTCGCCGATGCTCCAGAGGTGCTGGATGGATTCGAAGATTCTGACCAAATCAAATGACTCCTAGGTAGACTTCGCACTGCGGCAAGCACCTGTAAAATCCAGGAGATCATGAGAGAGCTTAGGGAGCTTCCCTTTCTTCCGAGGCAACACTGCACAAAGAAAAAAAATGTTAGAAAATGGAAGAACAAATACTCAAGTACAAATACAACGAGCCTAAATCAATTCCACTAACCGGGTTCGAGAGATCAATATAAAACTGCTAAGTGGGAAAGACGACAGAAGGTTGAATCGTTCATGGGGAAGTAAAATTATGATTGCTTCCAATCTTCGTCTTTCTTAGGGAAGCCTGAGAGAATACTGCAGAGAGGGTTGGACTTTGAGTAGAAAAAACCAGGTTGATTGCGAACCCCTCTCACCGACTCAAGATGGACGAGAGACTAAACGTCGAGCTCGAAACCATTTTCCTCGGCAAGAACTTGCAAGCCCACGATGGTGCGAATGAGGTTTGGACAAAGCTGAGATAAAGTAACCCTGAGTGCATGCATAAAACGGATGAGGAGCTCGGGAAAAGGGAAAGAGAGTCCACATCCCCTAAAGTAAACCCCATACGTACAACAAAGGCCATCTCTAACTATATCAGGGTCCTCTAAGGGAGACAAAGAGATAAGCAAGTCTTGCGAAATGTAGCAGTCATTCCAAAGTCCTAACAATATATCTAGAGATAACTTGGAGTGAGGGTGAGAACCAAAGTGTGGAACCTAGGCAGGCGTAGATAGGAGAGATGAATCCACCACGGCTCCGAGAGCAGGCTGGATCGATGGCGGAATCATGGGCTCGGCTCAGGAGAAGAAAGCTTACGTAAAGATGAGCCCAATTCGAGAGTTAAAGTGCTTGATGTGCTTAGACTAGGCGAATTGAGTAGCGATCAGTTTGGCTTGTGTGTGCGACAGCCCAACTCGGGAGAAGTATCTCAGCCCGGCTTAGGTGTGGTGGTTGTTGTGGTTCGTGCTTGGCTCGGGAGCGACCCACCTCTGCTCGAGACCTTTCCCGAGAAATTGATCCAGCTCGGGGGCACAAAGATCCAGCTCAGGGGCACGAAGACCCAGCTCAGATGGACAATTTGGCTCAGGGTAATGCTCGGGAAAAGGGACGACACGACTTGGGCTAGGTGAGATAACCATCGCGCGGTCCAATTCGGTCGGAGAAGCTCCTCGGCTCGGACGGGGAGAAGCATGTGGTGAACGGTCCGAGCCGATAGACAAGGTGGGCGTGCGATCCGACCGGATAGGAGGCGTGTAGATCAGCTCGGGTGGAAGAGCGGCCAATCACTTTGGCTTGGAGAAGGGAGTATCTACTTCAGACGAGTCAATGCGCGAGAGATCTTGCGTCGGCTCGGATGAAGATGCGATGAGCCCTTGCTCCCGGCTCGTCTCGGAGAGGCGAGCATCCACCGCGGACGGGTCAGCGCAAGGGAGGCACGCTCGGCGATGTGCAATCCAGTCCGGTGGAATTTTGCAGCTATTGCGCTGTCCGGTTCGAAAAGAAGAGGAGAATCCATAGAGAAGAAGAGAAGGGAAGAAAGGAGAAGGAAGAAGTGTGTAGAAGAGAAAGAAAGAAAAAGGAAGAGATAGAAAATACCTTTTAGGGTTTTTCTCACCAAAAGAAAAAAAAAAAATAATAATAATAATAATAATAAAGTTTTCCCTCCAACAAGTGAAGATTATTTTTAAAATCAAAAGTGAGTGATTTCTAAAAATTTCAGAAACTTGGAAGAAAAATAAAACCCTCGAAGAACATTGAAGAACGAGCAAAACAATTATAAGTTTAATCCAAAAAATCAAAATTAGCGCTCAAAAACTGTTTTTCAGGGCATAATTTGCTGGAAAACATATTCAAGCAAGCTAAAGTTATCGTAAAACAGATTCAAGCGAGCAAAAGTTACCGAAAAATGGATTCAAGCACAGAGATCAAACAAGAAATTGAAGAAAAATCAAGAACAAAGAAATCTAGAGAGAATACAAAACTCAAACAAGAGGTAAAGGGAAGAAATTGAGACAATAATGAAAAAGAAGCAACGTTGGAGCCTTCTTAAGGAGGAGTGAGTTGCACAAAAACCCAAAACTGAGGTGAATAATAGGTTTAAATAAGAAATTTGCAGATGGTCAATTCGGGTAAGAAATTAAAAGCCCAGATTCCCGCCTGGAAGATATGATCAGATATGATCTGCGGAAGATCTTGACTGACGGAAAATCGGGGTAACGACTTAAATCACTTTCTGATTGAAATCTTGTAATCGAAACTTCCATTACAAGATTGGGGGCAAAATGTGGGAGTGAAAATTCTCCCAGGTCGGATTTTAGGAGTTTGACCCGGCCCACCAAATAATTGGGCTTTCCAAGCCCACTTTAGGAAAGTGAGCCCGTGAAGAGAGGTGAGCCCACTAGGAAAGTTGGACTCGCCAGAAGAGCTGGATTCGCTAGGAGAGGAGAGCTGGACTCACCAGGAGAGGAGAGCTCAAGAGGAGATCTGGATTCGCCATGAGAGTAGAGCTCGTGTCAAGAGCTGATCCAACACGCGCAGAAGCGGTCAATGCTCTCCGAGTTGACCGCCAAAAATCGCGCCTCATTTATGACAGAATCGAAAATTACGCAGGAAAATTCAAAAGAGAATCTCCGCAATAAATACCCATAAAGAGAGCTCATAAAGAGGGTTGATGCTATAAATAGGAGAGGAGTGGCTCAAGTTAGAGTGTCCAGAATTTTCATTTGTATACTTTAGAAATTGTAATAGAGAGAAGATATTAATAAAACAAGATTTTTTTTACGAACACTTTGATTTTTCAATATTTTTGGTCTGAGAGATTTTGCTCTCACAATGTTGTGTAGAAGAAGAATCATTAGTTCATTTATTCTTCAATTTCCCTCACTCCCAGACAGTTTGGAGGGGTGGGTTCAACATTTATCAATCCGATTTTATATGAAGAACCTGGATACTAAACTACAAACTTTATTTAATGATGTATCCAATCAGGAATTTGATGATTTTCGGCGTTATCTACCAAATTGGATTTTGTGAAGATTATGAAAGATAATGGGCCACAACACTTTGTAATTAGGTTGATAACATTATTTGTGTTATGTCTGCTCATGTATATAAGCTTATTCAAAGCACATATCAATGTACGAGAAACCTATTGTGTTAATCATCTCTAAAGTTTAACATGGTATCATAGCCACCAACCTAACACTACTCCATAGGTTGTAACTCTTTGTTTTTTTTCTTCTCTTCTCTCTTTCAATCAACGTTACTTCTCTGCGTTACTTTCTTCAATGGTTGACACTACGCGTCATACAATTTTTCCATATGATCTTACTTCCGGAGACAATCCCGGAACTCTCATCTTAAAGCCTCTACTCAAAGGTTCTAACTACGATGAATGAGCAACGAACTTTCTCTTAGCCTTAAAAGCACGGAAAAAGTTCGGGTTTGTCGATGGTAAAATTACTCAACGGCTTGAAACTTCACCCGATTATGAAGATTGGATAGCTAACAATGCTTTAGTTGTCTCCTGAATAAAGCTTACGATCGACGAAAATCCGTCCTCTTCACTTTCTCACCTAGACGATGCCCATGAGCTGTGGACTCATATTCAAAAACGATTCGGAATTAAAAAATGGTCAAAGAGTACAGAGGCTAAAAACGGATCTCGTAAATTGTCGTCAAAAGGGACTTCCAATTGAATCATACTACGGTAAATTGACTCAACTTTGGCGCTCTCTCTCCGATTATCAACAAGCCAAAACCATGGAAGAGGTCCGTAAAGAATGTGAAGAAGATAAACTTCACCAATTCCTAATGGGACTTGATGATACTCTCTACGGCCCGGTAAAATCAGTTCTCCTTTCTCGAGTACCACTGCCTAGTCTTGAGGAAGCATATAACACTTTAATCTAGGATGAAGAATCAAAACTCATGGGACGGTTATAGGAAGGAAGGAACGAAGGGGTAAGCTTTGCTATACAGGCTGTTAATACAACTTCACATGTCGCCAAAAACAATGGATCTTCTGTTAAATGTACTCATTGCGGCAAACACGGGCATTTGGCCGAAAACTGTTTCAAAATAATTGACTATCCTTCTTGGCTTGATGACAAGTCTTCGAAACGCAGCAGCTCAAGCTTCTCTCGTTCTTTAACTCAAGGTCGTAATACTGGTTCTTCAGCACGTCCTACAGCGATTACACATACTAGTGCCAATAATGTCTTAGCTTATCATACTTCTGCTGTTCTGTCTTCATCACAACAACCACTCCTACCTACGGACATAATTGGCGTAAGTGGACTCACTAATGAACAGTGGCAGACTCTTGTCCACTTACTAGATGAAAGATCAACAACTCAACCATCTCATTATGTCGGTAAGCCTTCTCCTGAATCCTGGATCTTTGATACAGGAGCTACAAATCACATGAGTGGCTCTATTGACTTCTTAGAACATGTTTGTGATATGAAACCAGTTTTAATTCGTCTTCATGACGATCGATATACTACATCTACGAAACAAGGCTCTGTCACTCTCGGACCTTACTTAACACTTCAGAATGTTTACTTTGTCTCTGGTCTACGCTGTCATCTTATTTCTGTCTCACACCTCACCCGAGATAGCAAGTGTATGTTTCAATTTACTGACAGAATCTGTGTTGTTCAGGATCGTATCACCTTCATGCTGATTGGAGCGGGTAAACAAGAACGTGGACTCTATTTTCTGAGGATACTGGACATGGCAGCCGTGGTTAATGCTATAGACAGTGATTCAAGTGAACTATGACATCGGCATTTCGGTCATGCTTCACCTCAAGCCTTGGATAAGATGGAGCTTTCTAATTTTCATTGCAATTCGTTTGCTTCTAAAACTTGCGATATTTGTATTCGTGCTAAGCACAAGGGATTCTTTTCCAATAAGTTCAACTAAGACAAGTTATGTTTTTGAGTTAATTCACTGTGATGTATGGGGCCCTTATCGAACTACTTCTCTATGTGGTTCTCGGTTCTTTCTAACGATTGTAGACGATTTTTCACGCGCTGTTTGGATTTATCTTCTTCCCTCCAAACAACAGGCTCCACAACATCTGCAAAAATTTCTGCAGCTAGTAGAGAGACAGTTTTTGACAAAAGTGAAGACGATTCGGAGTGACAACGGATCACAGTTCATTTTCTTAAATACTCACTTCGCCGAGCAAGGTATTATTCATGAAACTTCTTTCCTTGGTACTCCACAACAGAATGGCCGTGTGGAAAGAAAACACCGACACATCTTGAATGTCGCTAGGGCATTGATGTTTCAAGCCTCTCTTCCTACCGAGTTTTGGGGCTATTGTGCATTGACCGCTGGCTATCTAATAAACCGCACACCTACCCGTATTCTCAATGGCAAGAGTCCCTTTGAGATTATTTATAACCGCTCTCCTCCTGTCTCACATCTTGGATGTGTGTGTTATGTACACAACCAAAATCATGGTGGTGAAAAGTTTCAAACGCGAAGCAACAAGTCAATCTTCATCGGGTATCCGTTTGCAAAAAAAGGATGGCGGATATATAACACTCTCACGGGTAAAGTGTCTGTGTCTAGAGATGTGATTTTTATTGAAAATGAATTTCATTTTCCCACGACATTGATTGTTGTACCTTTTGATCTCTTTCATGGTCAGCCTCTGTTTTATCCTCCAGATGATGACATTTATGTGACACCAACGCCTACAACAACCTCACCATTACCTGTACCAGCCGCTGCTTCATCACTTCTTAATCCGATAGCCCCAGCTTATCCAGTCTCGCCAATTTTACCACCACCAGAACCTGCAGATAGTTCTGCACCTGCAACAATTACTGAAATTTCAAAACTTGCAGTACCTGCAGAAACTTCACCGGTTCTTCTTGGCAGAGGACAACGCCACCGGAAACCTCCTACCCGATTCGATGACTACATCACTCACGTTCTGCATCAACAACCTGTTATGTATCCAATTCAAGACTACATCTCCAACAGCCGCTTCTCAGCTACATATAATGCCTATGCTCATAATGTCACTACTTTAATAGAACCGAAGCATTATAAGCACGCTGTTGAACATGCGCATTGGCGTACAACTATGGAAGACGAAATTCGATCACTTGAACAAAATGGAACATGGACAGTGGAATCTCTACCTACGGGAAAGACACCTCTAGGTTGTAAATGGGTTTATCGGGTCAAGCTCAAAGTCGATGGCTCTCTTGAGCGATACAAGGTTCGGTTAGTGTTGATGGGAAATAATCAAACCGCTGGTGTTGATTATAATGATACGTTCGCTCCCGTTGCAAAAATGGTTATTGTTAGAACATTTCTTCAACAGGTGGCATCATTAGACTGGGAAGGTACATCAAATGGATGTACACAATGCTTTTCTTCAAGGTGAATTGCAAGAAGAAGTATATATGCAGTTTCCGCCGGGACAAGACTAAAGTTTGTCGGTTACGGAAATCGTTGTACGGTTTAAAACATGCTCCAAGATGCTGGTTTGCGAAGCTCAACACTACTCTTTGTCAATATGGTTTCACTCAGAATCTATCTGACAACTCTTTGTTCACTTTACATACCAATGGCATTCGTTTACATGTCTTAGTGTATGTTGACGACCTCATTGTCACGGGCAATTCACCATCCAAAATCTGTAAGTTTAAAGCATATCTTCATACATGTTTTCACATGAAAGTCCTCGGCATAATACGCTATTTCCTAGGCATTGAAGTTATGCAAAATCCATGAGGCATTTACTTGTGCCAAAAGAAGTATGTTCTGGACATCATTACTGAAACTGGATTATTGGCCACTAAACCTGTTTCATTTCCTTTAGAACAGCATCACAGATTAGCACTGGCCGAAGGTGAGATCATTTCAGACCCGTCGCGTTATCGACGACTCGTTGGTTGTCTTATTTATCTCAGTGTTACTCGCCTGGAGCTTTCTTATGCCATACACACACTGTCTCAGTTTATGATGAATCCTAAACAACAACACTGGAATGCGGCGCTAAGAGTTGTCAAATACTTGAAGCACAATCCCGGCCAAGGGCGAATGTAGAGCAATTTTTTAATGGATGCACTAATAGTAAATTTATCAAAAACTAAGGATATGCTTTTAATTTTAGTAAACATATAAATGATTTTAACTAAGTATAAAATGGATTTTGAATATTTTGTGGGGGCACGTGCACCCTCCGTCGCGTACGTAGCTTCGCCCCTGCTTCAATATCAAAAGGAGCTTGGTTATACAGAGATTCAATTGGTACTTATTTAAAAGGTATATAGAGTAAAGGTTTCATATGTGCTTGACCTCTAGAGGATGGGCTAAAAACACTCCTTATGGCAAAGATGCTTGGTTTAAAGGTTTTTGAAACATTATTTTCGAAGGTGATAACATTTCGATTCCAAATTTGATATAAAGCACTGCTCAGTGTTTTCATTTACATAACTGTATTCGCGAGATCAAACATTGGAATAGACGATTTAACTCAGTTACCTTTAATTGGGTTCTAAGGAATTTGAACAAGTCCGTAGATGTTTTGGTAAATTCTGTTACTTATGATGAAGGCTATTCATTTTCTTTAAAAAAAAAAAAAAATTTATATAGCAAAACTACTTCTTTTTATTTGTTATCATTTTATATGATTATTATACACACTTACAACAATTTCATATTTTTAATATATAATAATTTACATATAAATGTACCATTAACTGTATCACAATTTTAACCTATTAAAGTTAAGGTTTAAATTTCTTTAACTTCTAAACGATAGTTAAAAAACTTTAACCGTGATAACCGTAATTTGATCATATTGGAACCAAACTTCTATCAGAAATAGAATTTAAAAATATATAAAAAAAATTGGTACCAAAAAGGGAACAAAGAGCACGTACTCAAACGGAAGATGTAAGACAACTTCATCTAGTGTCGGTGTTGAGACTCTAACTAACAATTGAGCTTCTCATCTACACTTGAGGGTCTCATCTACACGTGACTAAAAGCGAATCTTACGTGCAATTCACGAGTTTTGCTTAAATCAAATACGACCAAACACTAATCAGAGTATCTTGCTTTGTTTGGTAATTTTCGTGAGACGTTGAGGTTTCTTGAATATCAGAGTATACTAAAAACAGCATTACCTAAGACCAATGATCTCACTCGGATCTTACAACACACGTAAAATAACATACAACAATAGTACACTTCAATCTTCAAATCTAATAGTCGAACAATAACTCATTTCAAGCAAAAACAGTGAACTTAAGACATAATTTAATTTCATTTCATTTGCTCTCTGGCTTCACCTGTAAACAGAACATAAGGGCACAACTTTTATCTTCTTCCCAAATTAGCTTCAGACTGAACGATTTACCTGTTTGCACATCGCTAGCTTTAACGAAATGTTTCCAGCCTCATATCATTTTTTGTTGTTGTCAAACCTATTGTAGCCATCAAGGTGGCTTGAAATGATTTTAGGACGAAAACATAAATGGCCCAGAGAATTTGAAGATCTTTTGTCTAACACATAACCTTATCATGGTAACAAGTAACAACACATGCAGACACAAAAGAGTTACCAACATTAGCAACAAAGATTAATACTTGAATACATATTGTCCTAGTCGTAACATTGTCTTTAAGTAAAGGAAAGAAATTGTTTACAGATCTTTTAAAAACAAAACAAAGAGATGTCTCAAGTAAACCCGAAGTAGGATTTCACGGTTTAACAGTCTATCTGGAGAGCCACAACTAGAAGAGATGTGTTGAAAAGTGTCACAGAATTCTCTTTTGAGTATCTCCAAAAACTAAGGTCGTCTTATGTTACCTGTAGGTGCTCCGTATCTATACGCGTAAACGTTAACGCACCCTGGCCAATGTGTGAACAAAGTGAGTTCCCACTTACACCACAACCATCAGGAAGCTCCTTAGCCGAGCAATAGAAACTTCGTATATCTCCAATAGACAATACTCTGTCTCCCAAATCACTTACCTCCACCCACTGACCAGTCTCCTCATCTAGTCTATTCACTCTACATGCTAACCGATTAAAATCCAACACATTATCATTACGAGGGATGATTTTTTCAATCAGAAAAAGTTAATCATTGCAACATGGAACCAAATAATATAATGATTTCAGATCCTCCAAGGGCATCAAGGAAGTAGCTTCCAGCGTATAAGGATCAATAACGAAAAGATCATTGTTAAGAAAAAGAGCATAAAATCTGCCTCGGAAAGTGACTACATCCTTGCATGGAGCTATTGAGATTTTCTTAAGCCGCATCCACCTCATTTCATCACTTCTTAATACCAATACATCATTTCAGTAGCCGAGAAGCACAACAAATTCTCTTGCTCCCTCTTTGTTTAGTGGAAGAAAAGCCACACCTTTGTAACCTGTTGACAGCCATTGAGGATCCCAACCAATTATTCTGTATTGATATCCCAAAGGGAGAATCTGGAAGTCAAGCATGTTCATCATGGTTGGATCAAATCCTACTATATTCGCTTTCACTGAACATTGAAGGGGAGATGAACGGTCCGTCTGACCCACTGACTTATCTTGGTTTATTCCTCCCAGGAAATAAAGAGAAGGCGATGCAGCAGGAGGAGGAGCTCGAACTCTAAAAAGGAACATAGGGACATTCTCGAGTGTGCACAAGTCTTTGATTTTCCTAGGAAACTTGGCAAACGAAGGAAGTGAACACCTTGGGCGTAATAGGTAAGCAGGACAGGGAAAGGTGGATCGCCATGGACGACAAAAAAATCTAGCATGAATAATATCAAAGTCCTCCAGATTCTCATAGATGATGTGAAGTAGCTCTTCAGGGAGAAGCGACCAGTCGGGCATGGACAATGCGTGTTCTTTTGTTGTAGGTTGTGCTATTTGTGAAATCTGAAAGAGAGATTACAATGTTTAGAGTTAATGAGACATTTACAAGACTGAAACATCGACATAGGAAATTTAATTAATATCTATCATTAGAAGTAATTTATAAGTATTCAATTCATCTTTTCACCGTACATACACCGAACTACAATAAACAATATCTGCTCACAAACAATGAAAACAGAGATAAAAATAGAAAAATATCTATGCTCAATCCCGTAGTTGTAAACACTAAACATACACATAACTGTGTTATACTAGAAATCCTGAGAACTGAGAAGTAATTTATATGAATTGTTTCAAATCTTCTTTTCACCATATATACACCAAACTATATCTAAAATGGAGAATCAAATTACTAAACTCGTTCAAGAGTAAAACGTGTTTATGGTTATACAATCGCACTGACGAAAGGATAAAAAGTGAAGATTATGATAATGTGAAGTATTATTTACTCTATATCATGATCAATTGAGTAAATACGACCAAAAGCTAGAAATCAACGGTTTACTACATATTCAATAAAAGATTTAAAGTCATCTATTGCTCTGGAGATTAGATAGTTCGAGAAGAGATACGAAATCCAAAACTTTGGATAGTTCGAAAATGGAGGAAGCCAAACAGTATCACTCCTAAAACAGAAACTAAACAAGACCAAAAGAGATCATACACATTCCGGGAGAAGAGATGATTCTGGCATCATCAATGATGATGTCTTCTTCTCCGTTACCTGAAAGAGAAAAACAAAAATAAAACAGCTTTTAAGGTTTATGAATCATGAGCAAAGATGATTAATCGCGAGAAAGAGTCGTAACCCAAATTATGGATCGTGTCTTTTTCTTCGGTGTCATGTTAGGTAATTGCTGCAATTTCCTAAATCCTTAAAGAAAAATTGAAGCCTTCGAGTGTAAACTGAAACCAAACATGAAATTATCACAAATCTTGTTCTATAAATACACCAAAAAACTACCCGACGTAACCTTGTTTCGGACCAAAATCAAATTGTAACTTGGACTTTAAAATTTCGTCTTGCAAGTAAAGCATAACCATATAGAATGGTTAAAATCGTAATCACTAACCATAAAAGAACATATTAGTTATGATTAAAAAATAATTAAACCGTAATTGTTAGTTATTATAACCATATCAAAAAATTTTTATAACTAAATAACAAAAATGTTGTAAATATGAATATGATAATATTATGTTTTAGAAGTATAATTGTTATTTAGATATAGCTATTCAATATGTTTTAAAAAAATATAAAGAAGTTAATGACAAGTATAAAAGATATCAGAAGAAATGACGGTTAAGACGGTTAAGGCGAATTTCAGGGCGATTGTTCCGGTATTTGGTCGGAATGTGAAATCTCGGCATCGGATCTTCAGTCGAAGGTGGATGCTTGCAATTCATGGCGAAATGGCTGCGGTTTCAGTGGAATCGTGGAGTATTTGGTCAGTTATCTCCACCCATGATGGCACGATCTGGAGTGATGATCTTCAACTGCAAAACAGGTTCTATAAATTCTCTGAAAATTTGTTTGCTTTTGAAAATCAAAACTGGTTTCTGCTGTTATACAATCATAAATTCTGCGATTTCTATTTCTGCGAATTCCATTTCTTCCCCAATCTTTCTCAATCTCTTTCCTTTTTCAAAAGCACAATGGTTGAAAATCAGGGCCGTGCTATTCAGGACATTGATTTAGGAATCAATGATCCGCCAATTGTCATTCCTCCTGAATTGCTTGATCAAGCCATTGCAGACAACCGGTTTAGCTTAATCGGTAGACCTTTAATGCCCCAGAAGCAGAACCTGCGGGCAATTGTTGCATCAATGCCAAGGAATTGGGGATTGGCAGGGATTGTTCATGGTAGACTTATTGAAGGCAGGCGTTTTCAATTCATATTCCCTTCCCAGGAACTAATAGAGAGTGTCATTCGTAGGGGGCCATGGGCTTTTGCAGATAGAATGCTGGTTCTAACTCGGTGGTCACCTAATTTAACTCCTCTAGACCTCCAATTCATTCCTTTTTGGGTTCAAATTAGGGGAATTCCATTCCAGTTCATGAATCTTCAAGTTATCTCTGTTATAGGTAGAGCTCTAGGTTAT
>OVBE01001884.1:0-33614 GCA_900406425.1 Iberis pinnata | reverse complement strand
CGAAACCGAATACAACCGAACCGAAACCGAATGGTTAACCGAATGCCCAGCCCTAATTTTATGTGAACACAATATGTTACAACATAATAAAAAACGGTTAAAACTAACCAACAACCAAAACCAATTAAACTTGAATTGAACCGACTCTAATTTATAACCAATCCAATGCTCCTTTAATTCGACTATACTAGTCTGGTTCAACAACTGAATTGAGCTGGTTTATCATCGCATTTACTTAACAGTCACTGTTTTTTAGTTATAAGTTGTATTTATTAACTCTAAATTTAGTCCAATTTACAACATAAACTCCAATACAGATACAAAAAATCCCATAACCCTAACAAACTCAATATGGGTTGGCTTCCCATATTGGACCCGGACCCAGGCACAAAAAACAAAAAACCCTAAAAATCGAATAGAGAACCTACGGCAAATTCTAAGCGGCGATGTGACACCACCCACACGAAGCTTCATTTGTTAGCAAGAAGGAAGAAGTTGGTCCACTATAGAGGCCACGAAGGTGAATGAGATGGAAAGCTAGGTTTTCGGCGATGACTAGAGGCGATTATCTCTGCCTTCGGTTTGGTTTAGCAGTTTCTCCAAGAGGTTGTGTCTCCCGCACCACCGCGAGAAGAAAATGCCTCACTCCCTTCCGATGAGTTGTCGCCTTGAGGTATTTCCTCTCAGACACGCGCCGCCTTCCATGCATGCTCCGATCCATCAAATTTGGCCAAATCAGATGACGAATACGCTTCTACCTCCTTGAACGAAGCCACGATAGATCGAGATGAGAGTGAAGAATAAAATATATAAATGCACCAAAAATTCGAAGAAATTAGGTGAACTCACTGGCTCGGGAGTTTGCCGGTGAACCCAGGAGCCACGGTGTATGTGAAGCCGCTCGAGTCGCCGGTTTTGATAGTCCCTCCGCCTCTATCCTCGATGCATGTCTCACCGAAAAAACGAGAGAATTGAGAGAAAAAATAAAAATGGAAAGAGAAAAGTTTTTTTTTTAATTTTATTTTATCAGTTAATGTTATGTTTATTTTTTAATATTTATCTTTTATAATAACAATATAATTTTATTTTTATATTTAATATATTATTATATGCTATTAAATATATGGTCTTGTTATGTTTTAGCATTTAAATTAAAGTGATGAAAATAACACTTATGTGGGTAATATTGTACTATATAGTTTTTTAAATAAAAACTATAAGAAAATTAAAAGTAATGATCAACTACGGTAAAAATCTTACAAAAATGAAACAAAAAATAAAACATTACTGGAGTAGATTTTGGTTTTAAAATAAAGTAAAATATAAAAAATGAATCTATATTAAAAATAATGTTCGTTGATCTGTTCGCTCCAAAGTTTTACATACCGATTAAAAGAGATTGAGCGAACATATTCTTGGATTTTTTTTCAAACCCATCTATTTCATTATATTTAAGATAAAGGAGATGAAAACTTCCAATTAAAAAAGTTCTCCACACAAGAATAGGCAATACAAATTGCAATACGTACGACATATTTAAAATAGACTAAGATAACGAGGTAACTAATCCTATTGACCTCAACGAACTCACTAAGGAGAGCGTTGAAATTGTCAACAGTAAACACGGACTTGGAACGCCTTACCAAAGGTTGTAATTCCGAATGCAACATTTGCGAACAAACTCCTACTTCATAAACTGTAAGAACAGCCTTCAGAGCTAGCAATCTCATAATATTCCCTGCAATTAACAATCTACAAGGAGAGATTAGAGAGACAAATAACTCCATAAAGGAATGACAAGGACTCGGGATTAAATCCGTAAAATTAGTAACAAATAGAACATGTCTAGTAAAAACCTCAATACAAGGTAAGATTGGTGCACCAAAGAAGTGCCCAAAGCGTGCGACATCAAATTCAAAGAAAGAAACTTGAGTTAAGGAAGATAGATAGTAACAATCAAATCTAGTCGAACCCAATTTACTCTCACAATAACCACATGATAAGAGAAAATAAAATCCCCATAAAAGGAGTAAAAGCTGCACTTAGAAATGTACCGTATAACCTGAGGGCTTTCCCATGCGAATTCTAAAACGCCGACAATACCGTGACGAAGTCGAAAAGTTCTGCATGGATAAAAGTACCTTGAAACACCGAGAGATGCTGAATGGGTTGGAGGAAAAGGTCGTCCAAAACCAAGGATGTGAACTTTAACATAAGGACAACCGCAACATAGATATGAGCTACTTAGGTGATGGAGATCTTAGCCACAAGTAATTTTCCGCATCAGAAAATTTGACGAATGAAACTGCACAAGACAGTAAAAGCTCGCATAACAGTGAGAAAGAAGTGAAGGTAAGTCATTCCGCAATTCGATACCTCTTTGATGGAACGGTCCAGGTCTGTTGTTATCCAGGTGCTTAGCGGTTTCAAGAGACCATAGATATACTAAACTCCGTGAGCTAAATACTAATCTCAGTTTGTTGATATATAGAAGAAAACCAACGTTATCGCTTTGATTCATATTTCCGAGATCAAAGAAAATGGTGAAGCTTGGAGGAGCTTATGGATGATAGAGGTAACTTCTGAATTTGCTCGCATTTAATTAGCTAGTTAGTTGGACAATAACTTATAACAATCAGTAGCTAGTCAAAGAATGATCATTTACATTTTATAATTGAAATATTATCTATAAGTTATTAGATATGTCAGATAATTAAAATTACCATTAGATAAACTAGACCTAATGTTAAAAATGTTTTTATAATATTATTTATTTTATAATTGACATTCTATTTGGAAAAAAATATATTACTTTCTCCTATTTTTTTAACGTTTTGTGGTTAATATGTATTAATTTTATTTTTAAAATTTATAGATGATAATTAGTTTTTATTTTCTTAACAATAGTGTATCTTTCTTTAAAGTCTTAGAAACAAAAACTAGATTAATTTATAATCGTAACTACGAACTAATTGTTATTGTTCAGCCCAGTTATTTTACATGGAGCATGATCATGAAAGGCCCAGCCATCCAGAAAGTGGACCCCACATTTTGAATCGTATGGAGATTATTACAATATATTGCTCGCATCTTATTGCGCCACGTCTGTGTTCGGTGGAAGATCGACGTCCATGGATCATTTGCTCCACTCTGATTGGTACACGTCATCTAATGTTCTACTTGTTTATGTGGTCTAGTAGACAAGTGGGAAGTGGAAAAACAAATAAGTATCTTATGGGAGCATGGGACCCACTTAGATATTTTCTCAGCGGGCTGTCTCAAAAAGCTGCCCGTTAATCCACAACCATCAGACGGCTCAGGGCAAGCTGCCCGAAACTTTGTAAAGGAATCTGTGGGTTGGACTCAATCAAGGGTCTAGAATTCGAGGGTGTACGTAACACTCCGTAGCATCTGATCGCCACTCCTCCCAAAATATCTTTGGACACATGTCACTAGTTTCTGGTAAAACTAATTTAACTAATCAGGGAATCACATGAGAAGCATATATACTTATGTTCATTTATATAAGTAACCAACTAACATTTTAAACAAATATTTTATATAATTTAGAATGATTTGAGCTTTAATGAGTTTTTAGGTGATTTGAAGTGAATTAAGAACATCTATGTAATTTGTTTTAAAATTCTCTACAATTCTATTTAAAATCAATTTTTATTTTTAACTAAAAAAATTCACTAAAATACTATCAAACAACCAAAAATCTATAATTTAAAATATTTTCAATAACAGTGAATTTCATAAGATTTTTAAAAATCATTAATGATTTTTAATTGGTTATTAAATTCTTATATTAATATTACCATACTGTCCACCTATAGTTTTATTATGCCTGAATTGATTTAGATCATTACCGAATATTGGAGTAAATCTACTTTATAGCCAACATCTATTAGAACTAAAATTGAGCTACATAGAGTAAATTTATANGTGAAAAAAAAAAAAAAAAAAACAGTATGTATGGATGTATGGTTATGGTAGGAATGATGGTATGGATGATGGCGCATAAAGGTATGCCACGTCAGCGGAAATCTTAAACCGAGTGGAGAAGCCTCCAAATCTCTTTCTCTCTCACAATCTCTTCTCTGTATTTGACGACTTGTGTGCTCTACAATCGTTTTTGATATTTTTTACTTTTCATCTTCACCGTTATTCTTCCTTCGATCTATTCTTTAGCTCTCGGAAATATCCACAAAGCTCAAACACTCGAATTCAGCAACCGCTTTGATAGATTCCTCCAGGTTTTATTTTCTTCTCGTTGTGTGTGTTGTCTTTTTCATCTCCGATGAGATTTTTCCAGATCATTTTTTTTGTTTTTAGATTTCTTGGTAATTTTCTCTTTGATCTGTTTACCTCAATTTTCAGATTGGTTGTGTGTCGTCTTTGTGCTTGCTGTTTCTAGTTTCTACTGGCTGTATTCATTTCAAACTCGTGTATCACACATCTCGTTTTTTTTTTCTAATCTGGTTTAGATTTTTTTTTTCTTTCTTAATTGAATCTACAGGAAGGATTTCTCTGCGCGATTTAGTGATTCAAGAACCCTAGACTGACGGATTTAGCGGTTATCAATTAAGCTTCGGTTTAATGTACAGTGCGTTTGCTAGATAAAGGAGTAATCTGGGGCTGTGTTGTATACTGTTGTTCTTGCTGGCGAATGTTAAATTACGACCTCGATTCGTAGAAAGGTTGGAGATCAAGGGTTAGAGCTTTTGCCTCTCTGTGGAGATTCTTTTCTTGGTGTTAGATTGTAACCATTTCAGTGGGTCAGCTTTACGATTTCTGGTTTAATTCTTGATGGCTACTACATCTGAGAGGTGGATCGATGGTCTTCAGTTCTCCTCCTTGTTATGGCCTCCTCCACGGGATCCTAAACAACATAAGGTAAGCTGGAAAAACTATAGTTCACACTAAATATTGGTAACACTCTTTTCCTCCTCTAATTATTTACTGTGTTCTCTGGGTATATTAGGATCAAGTCGTTGCTTATGTCGAATACTTTGGTCAATTCACATCAGAGCAATTCCCTGATGACATGGCTGAGGTACTTATTGTGATGATCAGTGAGATTCTTGTTACTGACGATTACCAATAAGAGTATTCTCTCTGTAATGATATTTTATTAATTTGATTATATAAACTTCTGTATCAGTTGGTTCGCCATCAGTATCCTTCAGCTGAGAAGCGACTTTTAGATGATGTGCTGGGTATGAACTTCTCCATCTAACTTTGATGCTTTATCTGCAACTTCTTTATTGTCTATCTGATCATTCGTTTGCTTATGAATAGCAATGTTTGTCCTCCATCATCCGGAGCACGGTCATGCAGTCATTCTTCCAATAATTTCATGTCTCATTGATGGCTCTTTGGTCTACAGCAAGGAAGCCCATCCTTTTGCCTCTTTCATATCTTTAGTTTGTCCAAGTAGTGAGGTAAATAGTTTTCCACTATCTTAGCTGTGTAGTACTAAGCTAAGACAGTAAGACTATATATCATGACATATTTTCCTTTTCATATCATGCTTACTCGTTAGCTGTAGAGTTCCTATACCTTTTTATGCTAACGTGTTTGCAATCCTAACAGAATGACTATTCAGAGCAATGGGCTTTGGCATGCGGAGAAATCCTTCGCATTTTGACTCATTACAATCGGCCTATATATAAGACTGAGCAGCAAAATGGAGAAACAGAAGGAAATTCTCAGAGCAAACGTATTGCTAGTGGTTCTACAATTTCAGAGTCTAAGGTTGCATCACCAGTACAGCACGAAAGGAAACCTCTAAGGCCTTTGTCTCCATGGATCAGTGATATATTACTTGCTGCGCCATTAGGTATTAGAAGCGACTACTTCCGTTGGTAAGTAAATCGTCTTACTGATGCTTCTATTTTTTCATGTGTTGGCCTCGTAGTTCGGATCTTCTGTTGAGGTTCTGTAATGTGCTTAAGCTTACATATATCTAAGAACGTTGTTCATATATACAGGTGTAGTGGGGTAATGGGTAAATATGCTGCTGGAGAGCTCAAGCCGCCAACTATTGGTGAGTTTACTAATTCTAGGCTAATATCCTCTTGAAACCAGATCTTGATGACAATAATGACCAATACTCTATCATTTTGTTCGTAGATGTGTAATGTGTATCAATCACCTGTGGATATTAGAATGGGTTTTGAGTTGCTTTTTTATAATTCTAACGTTGAGCATGTGTATGTCCTACTTGGCAGCTTCTCGAGGATCTGGTAAACATCCTCAACTGATGCCATCGACACCAAGATGGGCTGTTGCTAATGGAGCCGGTGTCATACTGAGTGTTTGTGATGATGAAGTTGCTCGATATGAGACTGCTACCCTAACAGCTGTTGCTGTCCCTGCACTTCTTCTTCCGCCCCCAACGACATCCTTAGATGAGCATTTAGTTGCTGGCCTTCCAGCTCTTGAGCCCTATGCCCGTTTGTTTCATAGGTAGCGTTTCTGAACTTGGCCTTTGAAATGGCTTTATTTGTAGTAGTCTATTAATAGTGTTTATGTTGTGCTTCCTGGAGTCCCTGGTTTGGAAATGCTTCTCACTTTCGTACTTTATTGTCAGATATTATGCCATTGCCACTCCAAGTGCTACTCAGAGACTTCTACTTGGACTCTTAGAAGCACCACCGTCTTGGGCTCCTGATGCACTTGATGCTGCTGTACAGCTTGTGGAACTCCTTCGAGCTGCTGAAGATTATGCATCTGGTGTAAGGGTAAGTGTCACATGAATCCTTTAGTCACTCTCTGGAAAGCTGATCGTGTTTCCCTTGTTCCCCACTATGAGATTTGTTGGCTTAAAATATATGGACCATTGAGACTTCACCGATGCATTTTAGCTTTGATATGCCATCACAAGAATCAGCTTTGATCACATTGCCGTTTCTTGATGTAGCTACCCAGGAACTGGATGCATTTGCACTTCTTACGTGCAATAGGAATTGCTATGTCTATGAGGGCAGGTGTTGCTGCTGATGCTGCAGCCGCGTTGCTTTTCCGCATACTCTCACAGCCGGCATTGCTTTTTCCTCCGCTAAGCCAAGTTGAAGGAGTAGAAATTCAGCACGCACCTATTGGTGGCTACAGTTCAAATTACAGAAAGCAGGCATGGTTTCTATTTCTTTTCCTTTCTTTTTTATTGTTATATCTACTCATCCTTGACGTGAGTTTAACATTCTGCTAAAAAGTTAGATTGAGACTGACAAATATTGCAACCTTGTATTTCTCACCAGATAGAAGTTCCTGCAGCAGAAGCAACTATTGAAGCAACTGCCCAAGGAATTGCCTCAATGCTCTGTGCTCATGGTCCTGAAGTCGAATGGAGAATTTGCACAATATGGGAAGCTGCCTATGGATTGATCCCTTTAAACTCCTCAGCAGTTGATCTTCCCGAAATCATAGTTGCTACCCCACTGCAGCCTCCTATCTTGTCATGGAATTTATACATTCCACTCCTCAAAGTACTTGAATATCTTCCACGAGGGAGTCCTTCGGAAGCTTGCTTGATGAAAATCTTTGTTGCCACTGTGGAAACAATTCTTAGTAGAACTTTTCCGCCAGAATCTTCCAGGGAACAAATCAGGAAGGCTGGATCAGGTTTTACCAGAAGATCAGCAACTAAAAACCTTGCTATGGCTGAGCTACGTGCTATGGTCCATGCTCTCTTTTTAGAATCATGTGCTGGTGTAGAATTAGCTTCACGCCTACTTTTTGTTGTGTTGACTGTATGTGTTAGCCATGAAGCACATTCCAGTGGGAACAAGAGACCGAGAAGCGAGTATGATAGTACTACCAAAAATACTGAGGAGAATCAATCTGTATCTGACAATCAAACAACTAACCGTAAAAGTAGGAATGTCAAGGGACAGGGACCTGTGGCAGCATTTGATTCGTACGTTCTTGCTGCTGTCTGTGCTCTTGCTTGTGAAGTTCAGCTGTATCCGATGATCTCTGGAGGGGGAAAATTTTCCAATTCTGCAATGGCTGGAACTATCACAAAGCCAGTGAAGGTAAATGGGTCATCTAACGAGTATGGAGCTGGGATTGACTCGGCAATTAATCATACACGCCGTATCTTGGCAATTCTAGAAGCACTCTTTTCATTGAAACCATCATCTGTGGGGACTCCATGGAGTTACAGTTCTAGCGAGATCGTTGCTGCGGCCATGGTTGCAGCTCATATTTCCGAATTGTTCAGACGTTCAAAGGCCTTGACACATGCGCTGTCTGGATTGATGAGATGTAAGTGGGACAAGGAAATTCATAAAAGAGCGTCCTCCTTGTATAACCTCATTGACGTTCACAGCAAAGTTGTTGCATCCATTGTTGACAAAGCTGAACCCTTAGAAGCTTACCTGAAGAACACACCGGTTCAGAAGGATTCCCTGACTTGTTTAAACTGGAAGCAACAGAGCACATGTGCAAGCACCACATGCTTCAGCGCAGCGGTGACATCTGCTTCACGGACTGAAATGACTCCAAGAGGCAACCATAAGTATGCTAAATACTCAGATGAAGGCTCAGGGACTAGACCCTCAGAGAAGGGTATTAAAGATTTCCTCATGGATGCGTCTGATCTAGCGAATTTCCTCACAGCTGATAGACTTGCGGGTTTCTATTGTGGTACACAAGTTCTTTTGAGGTCAGTCCTTGCAGAGAAACCAGAGCTTTCCTTCTCTGTTGTTTCATTGTTATGGCACAAATTGATTGCTGCTCCTGAAATCCAGCCCACCGCAGAAAGCACCTCTGCTCAACAAGGATGGAGACAGGTAAACTTCACTATCTCAATTTTCGAGCTCGCTTATGCTTTTCTTGAGAATCTTTTGGTTCTTCATTCACTAATCATATTTTCCATATATCAGGTAGTTGATGCACTATGCAATGTCGTATCTGCCACGCCAGCAAAGGCAGCTGCAGCAGTTGTTCTTCAGGTTCCAATTTCTCTGACTTATAAAATAAAAAATTGTTAGGAATATGTGTAACATTTGTTCTGATATGTCACCAATAGGAAAAAAAATAAAAAGAGATGTGTAAACTGATTATGGCTTTTTTACCCAAGGGGTTGTTTAAAGCTTGTTTGTATATTAATTCAATGATTTAGTATATGCTCTAATATCTTAAAGGGTCTTGTGTTATTTACAGGCTGAGAGGGAGTTGCAGCCTTGGATTGCCAAAGATGACGAAGAAGGTCAGAAAATGTGGAAAATCAACCAAAGGATAGTCAAAGTGATGGTGGAACTTATGCGCAATCATGAAAGGCCCGAGTCGCTGGTGATTCTAGCAAGTGCATCAGATCTTCTTCTGCGTGCAACTGATGGAATGCTTGTTGATGGTGAAGCTTGTACATTACCTCAACTTGAAGTAATGCTCTGTTTTAGATATTCTCTACAATGCCCTTCCTCGGGTTAGTCTGGTTTTATCTGACTCTCATTGTATTTCAAACATTGCAGCTGCTTGAAGCCACGGCAAGAGCAATACAGCCGGTGCTAGCCTGGGGGCCATCTGGACTAGCAGTGGTGGATGGTTTATCCAATCTATTGAAGGTAAGGATGAATCAAACAGAGTCTAATCCAATGACCAAGTTGGTCTAATCTATGGAGCTGACTGGTTTGGTTTTAATACAGTGTCGTCTACCGGCAACAATTAGGTGCCTTTCACATCCAAGTGCACACGTACGTGCCTTGAGTACATCAGTACTACGGGACATCATGAACCAAAGCTCCATAACCATAAAGGTAGCTCCAAAACCGCCAACAACAGAGAAAAACGGAATGCACAGCCCGTCGTATAAGTTCTTCAATGGTGGCACAATAGACTGGAAAGCAGATATTCAAAAATGCTTGAACTGGGAAGCTCACAGCTTACTCTCCACAACAATGCCTACTCAGTTTCTTGACACAGCGGCTCGAGAACTAGGCTGTACAATATCATTGTCGTCCCAATAACAAGCGCCTCTTTTGTTTGTTTAATTTTGGTTATTTAGTTTTTTTTCTTTTTCTAGACAAAACAAATTTGGAAGTAGACGAAGAAGCATATATAACTTGTTGTATGTAATATGTATGATGAGTGACTCGCGCAATCCCTCCTATACCAGCGTTGGATTTGCCGTCGCTCGGGTCCCTCTTTTATAACTCAACTTCCTTTTTTTGTACATTTTTTAAAATGACGTAGCAACACAACTCTTTCTTTAGGAGTTTAGACGATATAATAGTGTGTAAAGTGTTTTCAGCCTGCTATTGTCGTCCTCTTTTTTGCTCCAAATATGGATTTCACACTCTATTGTAGGCATTGGAATATTTGCATAAATCACGATGTTTCTTTTTTTTTTCCATTCCTTACGTATTTAAAAGAACTTATATTGATGTAGTTACTAATCTTTAGGAGCCGCACGTTTTTGACTTCCACGCTTTTGTGATTTTTTCATGTGTTATACTGTACTATTTTTGTACTTCCTTGGACTATGAATAAAATAATGGATCTTCTGATTTGTTCGGGTCTGAAATCGTTATTTCAGTTTTGGTGGTACTTACTGTCAACAATGTTTCGTAAAATTATTAATGAATGTGTTTATGACAAAACAAAAAAAAAAACTTTCAAGGGTAAAATAGTCATTAAACGCAAGAGTTCAATATTATAGTTACAAACCCTAAGGAGCTCGCCGCTTATAAGCTATAACAGCAGACTTGAGCATTCGTTCTGGTGGCGCCTCCGGAGTTTGAATAATATCATCATCCTCCTCTCGACATCCGATAATGGTGAGAAGCGTATCAATGAATTGAAGAACTCCATTATCTTGATTGTATTGAGTTTCTTCGAATGGTTTCTCGGTTTTTGACCTACTGCTATTTCTGTACTTTTTGCGTTGTTTTCATTGCTTGTTCATGCGTTGGACCTGACGGATCTGGTTTTGTATGCGTGTGTAGTCTCTAGTTGCGAACGAGGAGTTTCAGCATATTTTGCGTGTGCTCAACACTAATGTCGATGGGAAACAAAAGATTATGTTTGCCCTGACCTCGATCAAAGGTATTGGAAGACGATTGGCTAACATTGTATGCAAGAAGGCTGATGTTGACATGAACAAGAGGTTTGCATCCTGTTTCCTCGCTCGTATCGTAGCACTTGTATTGAATAACTAGAGTTCTGTGATTAGGGATTGTGATTTAGATGCGGATAAGTTTTGAAGAAGTTGGTCTACCATGATAGTCTATTGATATAGATGTAAATTATACAG
Organism: Iberis pinnata; assembly: GCA_900406425.1. Classification (NCBI taxonomy): domain Eukaryota; kingdom Viridiplantae; phylum Streptophyta; class Magnoliopsida; order Brassicales; family Brassicaceae; genus Iberis; species Iberis pinnata. Next base: position 22,351 of record OVBE01001884.1, on the reverse strand, counting down.
GGCTGGAGAATTGAGTGCTGCTGAAATCGACAATCTCATGAATATTGTGGCTAACCCTCGCCAGTTCAAGATTCCAGACTGGTTCTTGAACAGGCAAAAGGATTACAAGGATGGGAAATATTCCCAAGTTGTTTCCAATGCTCTTGACATGAAGCTTAGAGATGATCTTGAGCGCCTCAAGAAGATCAGGTAAAAACCATAACCACATATTATACGGATGGATGTATTCGTCTTCCTCAAGGATTACTAAACTTGTAGGAAACCTCAATCAATGTTCTAACAGTTTGTAAAATGTATACAGAAACCACCGTGGACTGAGGCACTACTGGGGTCTTCGTGTCCGTGGACAGCACACCAAAACCACTGGACGCCGTGGAAAGACTGTAGGTGTCTCCAAGAAGCGTTAAAGAGTTTGTTTTGTTCAATGGACGATGATGGTCTTTAGCGTTATAACATATTATTATAATTTGAGTCAAATTTTTTTCTCTTTTGTTGTTATGTCATTCTTCACTTTGAGCTCACAAATCGTAATGATACATTCGTATTCAACGTTTTATATAATTGAGTTGAACAAGTAAAACATAAACATAATGCTCGTCGCTATAATGTACACATACATCGCTATCATCGTTATTAGTAACTTAAAATTAAAAAGTGGAATTAAATATGATATCGATGTTACTCTACTTCTTCTTCTTCCCCTTCACTCTTCTCTCTCATCGCCCATTGAGTCACGCGAGAAACGCCGGCGCTGACCGCTTCTGATCCTTCAGGTGATTCTTCTCCTTTAGATTCCACCTCATCCCTTACTCTTTTTTTTTTTGTTTCACGGCGATTTTTCGAGACTATGAGCCTTGAGATCGTATTCGTCGCTATGCATGTTTGAACCCATTCACTTGTTTACTTTACTTAGATCTTCTACTTAATATTCTCTTCTCTCATCATTATCTTCAGTTACAGATCCAATCTCATTTCGTTTCTTTCTTTCTGCCAACTCTGTCACGATTTTGTTTTTGTCTCTCTCGGCGTTTTAGATCTCCTCTGTGATTGAGAATTGATCCATAGATTAAGATCCCCAAGTCAATAATTACTTTACAAATTCATAGCAAGTAAGATTTTGTAGCTGTGAATTCTAAGTTATTGTAGTTTGGTTTGCTTCAGTAACAACGAAATTTGGAAAGGTGTTTGTGGTTAAACTCTGAATCTGTGACACAGGTTTCAATAATCCCTAGAGTGAGCAGATTGTTGAGGTCAGAATGTACGGGAGATGAATAGAGCAACTAATGTTACTGGCAGTAGAAGGAGGAGGTTTCTTCTCAGCGTCAGCTTCTGGGTATAGTAAAGGACTGAGTCTTCTTTTCTCTGGTGATAAAGACGGAGATAGACCCATGAGAATTGTGCCTTGGAATCAGTACCAGGTGGAGGTGGCTGACCCTGTTCTTCAGCTGGATTCCATTAAGAACCGAGTTTCCCGCGGTTGCGCTTCCTCCTTCAGTTGTTTTGGTGGCGCTTCCGCAGGACTTGACACCCCATGTCCTCTCAAAGTAGAACCTGAAATATCAACAACAGAGTCTGTTGTTGTTTCTGAAAGTGGCAAAGACCACATAAGTGAATCCGATAACTGCAGCAAAGAAGCCTTCAGACTTTCGTTGAGGAGTAGCTTGAAGAGGCCATCTGTTGCGGAATCACGCTCTCTCAAGGATATAGAAGAAAACGAGACATTGAATGTGGATGGTAGCGATCTCACTTGTGACATGGGAAAACGGAAGGTGCAGTGGCCAGATGCTTGTGGTAGTGAACTTACCCAAGTTAGAGAATTTGAGCCGAGGTATGTGATGATGTGTACATATATTATCTCAATATAGTTGAACATAAAGCAAACTCAGTGTACATATATTATCTCTAATGCATATATGATCTTCCCTGGGTTTGGTACTGACATTGGAGAAACAAACTTGATTTTTGATGGCAGTGAGATGGGATTATCAGATGATGAATGGGAGAAGAGACGACAGAAAACATGCGTGTGTAGGATCATGTAGATCCAGAAATCATATATAATCCACTCGTTACTCACTTCTTGTGTGCATCTCTCACAAATTTAGTGTATGTGATTACAAAAGTTTCTTCAAGGTTTTGGCTTGTAAATGTTTCCTATGTTTCGAGTGGCTACCTTTTTTTCATCTGGTAAATTTATATAAAATGTTGTGAAATAGAATCGACGTATCTGGAAACTAAGCCGACTACATTTTGCTTTTCTTTATCTGGTACAGTTTGCTAATCGAACCTAAAAAGTAAAATGGATTAGAAACAAACAGTTTATGAAATAACCTCACGAGGCCCATTAGAGAAGAGTCACGTGAAGGGAGAACAACTATAGTCCATCAAGGACTCGCTAATCTTTTTACAGATCAAAATTGACCAAAAACGACCAATTCGACTGTCATTTTTCAACTTTTTCTTGTGTAGTAAATCTAAGCAGGGAGGTTTAACCATATTCATAAGCAATTTAGTTGTAAATCTGTTGCCATAATCACTGAGCGGAAGCCTCGCGGACCAAATACTTTCAATGAAATATCTGACCAAATACATGTTTGAAGGTTTCAATAAAACTTGGCATGATACTTTCTTTTGATTGAGATCATAGTATATGATCTACTATGATCAATCTTGGCCTAAAAGCTGGATCATATGCAAGAGGATTTTTAATAGATTTTGAAATACAACTGACCAAAACTTCACTAACTGTTGTAAGCATATATTCACAATCTTTAATAATAAATCTGAATTTTTTGTAACAGAATTGGGTACTACACTAGTGTTAGTGTGTCCATTCACCGTGGTCCAAATAATCATACACTGAGATATTCAACGGCTCAAGCTCATCAACTTCAGCTTCATCCTCACAAGATTTGGTGTGGATGATTCCGGCGTCAACGGCCATTCCAGCATTGGAAGCAGCTTGTTGGATGGATCTGGGTGAAGTTTTTGAGGCGATCGAAGGAGAAAGTAAATGAGGGAAATTGAGAGATTCGAAGGAATTAGGTTGGTGTAAACAGAAGAAAGCGACGTCGTGTGCAATGGCTGCACCTTCTGCGGTTGAGTATGAGCCTAACCAAAGACGATCTCGTGTTCCCGGAATTCGAATCTCCGATACCCATTTGCCCCATTTCCGGCGACGGATTCCTTTATACTTTGATTGAGCTTCCATTATTTTGTAATATTGTTTTGCATTTGATCTGAGGATTGGTCAGCTATTTATACGTTGAAGTTGAGAGAGTCAAATTATATTATACTAATATAATAAAGATACGTATGAGATTGACCATTAATATAAATAACATTTTTCATCTAAGTTAAAAAGAAAGTCAATTGGTCAAAGTATGACCCATTTTGTGGAACCAATTTGACATGTGCTTCACAGGTGGACATTCGTTTGAAGTTGGTCCTTTTTTTCTTTTTTCTTGTTGTGAATTATATATATCTAACCGTAAATGAATTTATTTTAATTTTATCTTTTTAATACTTTTTCAGTTTCATATCTCCTATATACTAAAAATGAATATATTTTCTCAAAAAACTTTTATTTTGATAGTTAATTAACGCCACTTATATTATCTTTATATTCAAACACTTATGACTTTTTAATTTATTTTTTAAAACAACTATTTGATAACTACTTACATAATTTTTTCAAATATTTTTTCCATCAAAATTAAGAAATTCTTTTTTAATTTTATTTTAATTTACAAAATTTATTTTTTGTTTTCTTAAATATACCATAAAACTATATGTGTAATATATAAAATATTAACATTTAAAATAAATAATATAAACGTTGTTATTATTTTAAATATGTTTACAAAATTTAGATTGTTAAAATTATTTATTTTTATTAATAAAAAAATCAAACATATATTTTTATTATATATATATATTACATATTAAAAAATATCCAGTTTAAAAAATAAATAATAGTATGTTTAGTGCGTTTCATATTTTAAATTATATATTACTTCGATATTTTAAGAATGTTTGATAAATTTTAGATGATTAAATATTACTTACATATTTATATTTGTTGACTAATTTTATATTCATTATATAAAAATTTATATAATCATACATAAAATTTATTTATAATATCATACTCTTGAATTGATATTTTATAACATATTTCAGCGCATTGCGTGGTACATCATCTAGTTATTAGTTATTTTGGTTAAAAACGCGTATATTAAGATAATTTTTGCTTTTTACATTTTTTGTTTTATATTTGTTTGTCTATGAATTTAATTAAAACCAAATAGATGTTTGAACTTTATTTTAATTTTTTATTTAAAATTTTATTTTTAATATTGGAATTTGAAAAAAAAACTTATAATGTGAAAAAAAAAATTTTAAACAACTAATAAAATAAAACTAATTGGACATTTAACCAAAAACATATGCTAAGAGCGAGTATTAACTAAAGTAAAAAAAGAACTATCTTTTTAAAAGGTGTTGACTAGTGATACTTTCTTCATTATGTTTCGGATAATGTAATTTTAAAAGATAGAAGATGAAGAATTGGTTGTGACAATTGAACCGTCGTGTCTAGAATTACACACGTGGGGTAAGAGCAAATTGCATCACGCGTGACGTCATCAGCAGCGTCTAAAGCGGGTTCCTTTATTTGTTTGACCCAAAATCTCTAATGATAATTGTCCAATTTAATTTCAACTAACAACATCCTTAAATACCGATGTATATTAATATAACCACTTCTTCATTGATATACACCCAATGTTCTTTGAGGTTTATTTATCTTTAATTAGGAATATCTTAATTCTTTCATATTTACAAAACAACTTTTGTATAATTCAAATCTACATACGTTTACAGTTACATAAAACAAACATTCCAGCAGATTTATAAAGAAATAAAATGTTTACAGCTATTTTTGAAAAGTGTTTAAGATGCTAGAAGCTAAATACAGTATCTAAAACCAAGTCACAATTTAATGTAGCATTTGACCAAGATTCTTACGACTTAAAAAAGTATAAACTTGTCGTTATGTGTATTTAATATAGGAGAGACTCATTGTCGAATTTGGTTCACACACAACTAATATATATGGCTGTTTCTCGTACGGGAAACCGCAATCTCATCATATAATTAGTGTGTTCAAACTTGAGATCTTCAAACCAATTCTTCATTTGTACACATATTGGAGAATATTCCATATTAACAAACATATATATATATATATATATATATTATTTAAGACAAAATTTCATAGTTTTTATAGTATTAGAGAACCAGCTTTTATAATACACTAGATTAGATCCCGCGTAATACGCGGGTAAATGTAAGTTATTTAAATTTAAAATGATAATCCATGTGATTATATATTCAAATCGACGTTAAAATAAAAGTTTAGTTATTATTAGACTTTTTGTAAATTATAATTTTAAATATCCATAAAAATAGATTATCAAATTATGATAAATAATTATCGATATAATTTTATACATTGTATATTTTCATTATTTTAATCTTATAACTTTATATTACGAAACTAATATTTTTTGTAATTTTAAATAATAGTGTTCATTTCTTTTTTGTTATTCTATTATTTCAGAAAAATAAAAAGTAACAATAAGAAATATTTTATTATATTTTTATATGTTGTATATTTTTATTATTTTAATCTTATAATTTATGTTTATATTATAAAACTAATATTTTTCTGTAATTTCCATTTAAATAATAATACTCATTTACTTTTGTTATTCTATTATTTCAGAAAAATAAAAAAGTAACAATAAGAAAGTTTTTATATTTTAATTTTATAGTTGTGTTTGTATTATAAAACTAATATTTTCTGTAGTTTTCATTTAAATAATAATACTTATTTCCTTTTTGTTATTCTACTATTTTAGAAAAATAAAAAACTAACAATAAGAAAGTTTCAATTAGTTTAAATACTATGTTGATATATGTCATAATCTTAATTAACAATGACACGTGTCACAATCTTGTTAATTATAATTTTGCTTATGTGTTGCATTCACGTTAAACGCGTTCCAGTTTATATAATAAGATTTCTTTGCTTCTCAATTTCATAGAATTATCTTTTCTATCTTTATCCATTCTCTTCATTGTCTGTTTCATTTCAATAACAGATTCTGCTCAGATTGTTGATCATGCGTTTAGTGTGATAAATATTAAATCACACATCCTTATCATCCTTAATCTAGATGATCATAACTCTAACGCATGGTGTGAACTTTTTCGCACACATTGTCTCACCTTCAATGTCTTAGGAAATATTTTTGAGACTTTTCTTCTTAATGGCGCAGATAATGATCACTTGGATAAGCGCGATGATCTCGTAAACTATGGATTTACACGGCGTTAACTCCTCAGCTTTTTTGAATCTCATTTAAAACTGGAGGGACTGCTCGGGATGTATGGGTTCATGTAGAGAACCAATTTTTCAATAGCAAAGAATCATGAGCCATCCAACTTGACAATGAGCTTCGCACGACTGAAAATGGTGACATTTTGGTTCATGATTTATGTCAGAAAATCAAGTCTCTACTTGATTTAGTCGTTAACGTTGATGCACTAGTGGCTTCGTTGTTGTCCTTTGAAGGCGCCAAATCCATGCTTGAAATGGAAGAGACGCAACTAAAGCACACAACCAATTTGTGGCTCATCATTAAGATCATTTCTCTGTTTCCTCTGCGCTAATTGTCTCTGTTGATTATGGTTAAGTCACGCGACATCATTCTTCTCGCTCAAATCAACCAAGAAACAGGAGGAACTCCAACATTAGAGGACGCGGCCAATTATCAAATATGTTTTTTGTGCATCAACCAAGACAACCACATCTTGATAGCTTATTTAGATGCAGACTGGACCGGCTGTCGACTTTCATGTATTGTGTTTATCTCAACTAAAATCTTATTTCTTGGTCATCTAGAAGACAAGCTTCAGTATCACGTTCAAGTTTCGAGTCCGAAGACAAAGGCGTTTCTAACACAGTTACAAAACTTTGGTGGCTCCGCAATCTATTACTCGAGCTTCAGTGTCCAATCTTAAAGGCATCTATAGTTTATTGTGACAATATCAATTTGGTATACCTTGCTTCAAACCTAGTAAAACATCAGCGGACGACAAATGTTGATCAAGATATTCACTTTGTCGTGAAAAAGTAGCTATCGACCATGTCAAGGTTCTTCATGTCCCATATTTACTTCAGTTTGCAGATGTGTTCGCAAAAGGATTACTGACATCGCTCTTCAATGAATTTGGATCCAGTTAAACGTTATATCATTGACGATACAACTGTGAGAGGGTATTATATAATAAGATATTATCGGTTCACATTTCAAATTGTTTTAGTTAGAATAGTTAGCTTGTAAATTCTATAGTTCCTTTAAAGTCTCTATAAAATATGTACATATTAATATATCAATACAATAAGTCGCCAATCTCCACTACTAAGAGAAAACCTCTGTGAGAAAGCAAACAACTTTTTAGAAGCATAGAGGAGTGTGTCCAGGGCTTTTTATCTTCCACCAACGAGGATAACATCTACTATGCTTAGTCCATGGTTGTTGTGGTTCTTATGGATAGCTCGTAACCACCATATTTTGGGCATAAAAAGATTGAACCATTGGAAATGGTGTCCTTAGCTTCAGTTAGGGCAAAGGAATGGCTAGACGCACAAGAGAATATGATGATACCATTTCATGGAAGAGGAATATGACTTGAACATCGTCAAGCGATCTGGAAGTATAGATCAGATGCATGTTAGAACAAAGAGCATCTATTAGCTGGCTTAGCGTGGAACGTAAAAAAAATAAGAGTGACTTGTCACAAAAGAAGGTGATACAGCTGGTGCCTTCACCACTATACACAAAAGGTTTAAGCCTCATAGAGGTTGTTCACTCGACCTTAAGGTCTAATTATAAATCAGTTGTGTTTGGCTCGAATTGTCAAGTGCTGATTAACATTCTCAACAAGGGAGAAAATCATTCGGAACTTCATAACATCATCTCGAATATTAGATCGTTTTCTAAGAGATTTGATATTATAAATTTCTATTTTGTACCCCGGTTAGAAAACAAAGAAGTCGATATTTTGGCAAAGCAATATTTTCAAATTGCTATAGCCTCTCATATTTAAGTTTTAAGATGTTTGGTGAAAAAAGAATGTTTTGTACTATAAAATTCATTCATAAGTTCCCATCATCACTCTTGTCCTCCATGTCAAGTTGGTGTTGAATTCCTTCATTATGCAACACAGTTTTCTAAATGATGGGTTAGTAGACCAATACCTCGTAAAATCCATGTAAACATTTGTAACGAAAAGCAAACAAATTGTTGTCCCTAGACTAAAGTGTCTTTGGAAACACATGACATTATCTACATTGTAGTTAAGGTGTAGTCGAACAAAATCCATGTGAGCTTTGATTTCAGGATTGTAATAAATTTTTAGAAGATGTCCCATCGCGTGTGCAACTAGATCGAGATTGCCATGGATAGCCAAAAGAGAGACTCGGAGAGATAATGATGTAGAAATTTATCTAAGTGGATAAATAGGTTGTTGATTCGATGAATCCCATTTTTGAATTTATAGTAATTAGAGAGCATAGGATGCCCACAAAGATTATTTTCACGTTGAACCATGTGTTGAAACATGGGAATGGTTGTCTTAATGGGTTCCATAACTTTCAAAACCACTCCAAGAAGATCATCATTGTTAACCGTTAGATTGAGAATGTACGACAGTAACTGTTTTAGATTGCCTGTAGAATCATCAATTTTTTAGATTTTTCTCACTGTGATAACAATCAAACAACTTTTTTAACAAACTAACTAATCTATTATATCACAAAGAGTTTACAAAGTACATAAACAATAGTTCAATACAACCATTGACACAAATAGAAGAAATTGACAAACAATTTTGTCGAAAGAGCAGATTTATCCTTGCTTTCCCATGGAAAGTCTTACAGGCTAACAAATGAAAATTGTTATATACCCCTTCAGAGCCGGTCTTGAGATTTTAAAGGCCGCAAGATGAAATGAAAAACATGGGTCAGTTCTTAAAATAAATTTCTGAAAATACGACGGTTCTTAAAATAAAATTATGAAAAATTAAAATGGGCCGCAAGCTCATGCTTGCTCTGTTTGGCCTCAAGACCGGCCTTGACCCCTATCAACACTTGTAATTGGCTATCACCTTATATATGAAACTCCAAAATGCATATCGCATTACCTTAATTGAGAAAAAAAACATAAATGTTGTTGGAGATGATTTTGTATCTGATTGTAATTCTCTATCATGATTCGAACTGAGGCCTTGAAACAATGTCTCAGCAAGACGTGTTTTTATTTTTCGAAAGCAACAAATAAGGAGAAAAAATTTGATCTCACTTGGCCATGGCAGTTTTAGTCTCCACTTTTTGGAACGGAACCACTGAAAACATCTTGAGTGAATGTCGAGAAGAACAAATCCACCGTGCATTGGGTACGAGAAGCACTTCCAATAAAATTAAAAATCTTCACAATGATGCATACGTTCCATCGTGAGAATAAACGTCGAAGTAGATACATTTTCGAAAGGAATCATGACTATTCCATCACAATACACAAGAACAATCACCAAAAAATTAGAAAAAGTGCATGTTGACCAATTTTTGATAAAAACCACAATTTATAGTTGGCAATACATATAACATGGTCTTCAAATTGTGATAAGCGACTCTTTCACTATCTTCAATTTCACTAACCTTCACCAGATCATACTCATGGTGTTTTAAGAGACTCCATAGGGCAATCACCCATTTTTTTTCCATCACACAACTTTATACAATTACTATAATTTTACCCGCCGAGTCAATGATAATGATTGGACTAAAAACATATCATAAAGAAAAATTGAACAAAATGTTATAGATTTAACATATATTTAAATTTTTTTAGTTACAAAATAATTTAACTGAATGTAATTATAAAAATCTATTGAAAATTGCAAATAATTTTCTAAAAAACTAATAATCATTAACAACGACTATAATGATATATTTTCTACATTTTTTCTTATGTATTTTATGAAAAACCATTTCTTCTTATGTATTTTTTAGATTTTATGAAAAAATCGTGAAACTACTCTTGAACAAACTGTTTAGTATAATATTGTTAAATAGTTAGTTGATATGTTCTTGAATTTTTTCTTTTTTAGATACACTCATCATAAAAAATTACTATAGCATGATCTATTGAGAAATTCAATACAACTAATCTTTTGAACCACAATAAAAATATATTTATTCATGCATTTTGAACGTTGAATAGAAATGTGTGCTTCAATTTTTCCATATTCACACCATTCAAAAAGTTGACATGATTTTATAGCACATTAAGATATTTTATTCAACAAAATAAGTTATTGAAAATCGTGTTTGGCTAACTTCCAATAAATTTTTGATTAGTTCAAATATCTTCTCAAATAATAAGAAAATTAACAAAAAAAATAATGAATCAAAATTAATAAATGAGTTTAGAAAGTGTAATATAAAACGTACAAAGTTTTGGAGTTTATATACTTTATTTTGTGATTGTTAAATATTGGATATGTTAGTTAGGTTGAATTTTAGTTTATAATATTTTTAATTACATTTTAGTACTTAATTTATTAGTAAAATTTGGTTTATAATTTATAGTTATTGATTTATTAAAATATCAAATATTTTAAGAAAAAAATAATTCTCATAAAATTAATATGACTATTTTTATTTGGTGAGTATAATTTATTTTAGATTATTTTCTACTGATAATTTAATACATAGTTTGTTGGTAATTTTATTTCGTAATTATAGTTTTTTTTACGAAAACCTCGAATACATCAACAACAACTACTTCTAAAACTATTATAGATGTTTTTATTTTAGTGAATATAGTATTTTTTGTTTAGTTTTAATAGAGTAAAAGAAAAAGCATGATTCTTTTTATTTGTTTATTACTAATTAAATGTGTAATGTGTAGTGAATAAATTGTGTAGATTAAACTTAAATATGATGAGGTGGCACAATGTGATTTCGGGTGAGAATTGTTATGGAAGAAAAAGAAATGCATTTGTACCTACACATTAGTGGGCTAAAGGGTTTAGAAGTACAATGGGCCTTGAAGTGGAAAATCCTAAAAAATGTTCCCAATTTCGTATAATTACATTCCCTCTAACGAGCATAGTGGTTACCTTTTCGTGGGGCTTCTTCTACTTCTCTTCGTCCCTTCGCTTGTCGCTTTCTCCGAACCTCTGTCTTCGTGATATCTTCCAAGATGAGTTCTGTCTCGTCGCCTTTAAGCTTCTTTAGATATACCACGCGGTTCTCTTTCTTATCTGTATACGGTGTACTTGGCGCACCAGTTGTTCGATGATATGCCTCATCCAAAATTTGTTCCTCCTCTCACCTTTCTTCTCTTGTGATTTTTGGACGGAGAAGAGAAATTAGTTGAACAACATAAAGGAACATTCTTTTCGCTACAGTCTACTGAATTTCTGCAGTAGACATTGCGATCATATGCCTGCTTACTGTATATGCCGTCTTCTCCTTCCCGCTCTATCTTCCGAGGTCTTACCGTTACTGAAATTCAAAAGTTTATTCCCAAATCGTGGAAACAACCACCGAGAATCCACAATGAATCAGTTCCGCATGCTCTTTACCAATCTCTTCGACTTTTCATCTCCCATGGTAATCTTTATGAAGCATTCAGGACATTTTCTCTTCTTCTTCTTCAACAGTCTTCTTCTTCTCATGAATTCGTTTTACATTCAGCGTCTTCTCTTTTATCAGTCTGTGTGGAGTTTAATGAGTTCATTCCAGGACAGCAAATTCACGCTCATTGTATCTCCTCAGGTTTGGAGTTTGACCCTGTTTTGGTCCCAAAGCTGGTTGCTTTTTACTCTGCCTTTAATATTATTGAAAAAGCTCAGATCATTACTAAAACCTCCTTGGTAAGCAGAAGAATAAGACCTAATGCTTTTACTTACCCGTCTCTTCTCAAAGCCTATGGCACATTACTGGATTTTGCGTCTGGTAGAGTAGCTCATGGCTCCATCGAGGTTAGCTCTCTTAGGTGTAACTTGTATGTCTGCAATGCATTGATATCTATGTATCAAAGATTTGGTAAAGTAGATATCGCTCGGAAATTGTTTGACAGAATGTCTGAAAGAGATGCTGTTTCATGGAATGCAATAATTAACTGTTATGCTTTTGATGGAAACTTGGAGGAAGCTTTTAAGCTTTTTCATAGAATGTGTCTCTCTGGTGTGAATCCTACTGTTGTTACTTTGAATACGATAGCTGGAGTTTGTTTGCAGAATGAAGATTACCTAGGCGCTTTGAATTGTGTTGTTATTATGAGGACTCACAATGTAAGTTTAGATCTTGTAGCTATGATTATTGGTTTGAAGGCATGCTCTCGCTTAGGAGCTATACAATGGGGAAAAGAATTTCACTGCATTGCGATTCGTAGTTGTTACAGCCAAATTGAGAATGTTCGGAATTCCTTGATCACAATGTACTCAAGATGTGATGATCTTAGGCATGCGTTTATTGTGTTTCAGCAGATTGAAGCAAGTTCTTTGAGTACATGGAATGCTATCATTTCCGGGTATGCTCTTAATAAGAGATTAGAAGAAACGTCTATCCTTCTCAAGGAGATGTTGCTTGCTGGCATTCTCCCGAATTTTGTTACGCTCTCAAGTTTTCTTTCCCTATGTGCTCAGGTGGCAGACCTGCGACATGGGAAAGAGTTTCACTGCTATATCCTGAGGCGTCAAAACTTTAAGGACTGTTTAATCTTGTGGAACTCCCTTGTGGATATGTATGCAAAATCTGGGGAAATCGTATCTGCGAAGCGAGTGTATCATTCAATGAGCAAGAGGGATAAAGTGACATACACTTCCTTAATAGATGGATATGGAATGATGGGTAGAGGAGAAGTCGCGTTGGCATGGTTCAAAGATATGATCAGATCAGGTATCAAACCTGATCATGTAACTATGGTTGCAGTTTTATCAGCTTGTAGCCATTCCAATTTAGTACATGAAGGAGAAAGCCAGTTTGAGAAGATGCAGTTTGTTTTTGGTATAAACCATCGACTTGAACATTTTTCTTGTATGGTTGATCTTTATTGCAGAGCAGGTCTCCTGACTAAAGCCAGACATATATTCTATATAGTATTCCACAAGACTTCGTATGAGCCATCCAGAGGCATGTGGGCTACTCTACTGAAAGCTTGCCTCATCCATGGGAATGCAGAGATTGGTGAATGGGCTGCAGATAACTTACTAATGAAAATGAAGCCAGAGAACTTAGGGCAGTATTTGTTAATCGCAGAGATGTATGCAGTGAGTGGTTCTTGGAGAAAGCTTGCAAAGGTGAAGACTTTCATGAGCTTGCTTTGATGAAACAGAGATGATCATATTTTTGGCTATTGAAAAACGGTTGTGTTGTTACTCATTACTCTTCTTTGATACATGTAGAGGACAAAAAAATGAAATTATATATCAACTATGAACAATGATGGAGTAATGTTTATTGTCATCCTAGATAACATTTAACTTTTGGTACATGGTCTTGACAAGTCCTAGAGTGTTAAACCTTATCCAATGATTTGCATCTCCCTCTCTCTATTCATCATCAATGTCCTTGACAGCATCCTGTAACACATAAGTATATATATAACTCGCAGACCAGCGAATCAAAAAGCGAAAGAATTGGTTACCTTTGCAAGGCGTGTCACATATGTTGCAGCCAATCCGGTAACCAACAGACCCAAACCAAGAGTTAAAAGTTGGCCGTTTCCTCCAGGCAAGCCAACATTAGATTCCTCTTGCTGACACACCATAAAAAGATTTACCATTTTGATAAATCACAAGTAATTCACAGTTCAACTAATTTATGAAAGTACAAATCACACGTCTCCACTGGTCCTGGTGCATCTAACAGTTTCTTCAATTAAAGTTTACTTAATGACTAGCGTTCCTCGTGTTGAGTACTTGTTTATCATTAATATAGCTTGATGATCTATAACCCTCTTAACGCTCTGCTTTTCTAAGCTAGCTTTCAACGGTACTTCTACCAGAGTCAAAAGACTATTGCTAATCAACATGGACCTACTGTACACCCAGAAAAGGGCAAGCTCCACAGATCCTAATGTACTCATACGTTTGACATGTGAAGAGAGGCACATTTTGCCAAAGTGTCCTCGCTTTAAAGGGGTAAATAGACAATATTAAAAGTCAACAAAACTTACAATGATTGCTCGTCCAAACGCCCCAGCGCTAACATAAGCCCAAGACCCTGGAAGCATACCTAACCAACTGCAAGAAAATAAATATAACCCGTAAACTTAGAATTCACCTTAACAAGTCGAAATGTTGTTCTCAAATGCAAAACGGATTGAATTCAACTCCTGGTCGAAATTGCATCAAAGTAAACAAGTATATACTAAGGGAACAAAATGGATTCTTAAGTAACAACATCACAAGTATGAAGCTTTTACTAGTATTAGAAATAATTGAACTAAAACAAACCTTCCAAACACATAAGGCACAAACTTCACAGATGTTAACCCATAGAGGTAATTTCCAAGAGAAAAAGGAAGCAGAGGGCTTAGCCGAAGGAGAGTAACAACCCTAAATCCATTTTCGCCAATAGCTTTATCAATTGCAAGGAACTTCTTGTTGCCTTCTACTAACTTAAGGATGCGCTCTCTGGCAAAGTATCTGGCAATTAGAAAAGCAACACTAGCAGCGATCTAGCATAGTAAAAGCAAACAATCAAAAGTTACATGATGATATTGGATCTGAAGTGTTCTGTTTTCAAAGAAAATAACTTACTGTTCCACTGATAGAAACTATGATGGTGCCAACAACAGAACCGAACAGAAGACCAGCAGACATCGTCAAGGGGAGAGCTGGAATGGCTAGTATCTATCACAAGACAAAAAAACAAAAAGCTTTGATTCTGAGGATATACAAGGTCTCAGTGAAAAGAAACGGTTGATAAAGTCATGAAGTAGCTAACCTCAAGCCCAGCATAGACGGCAATGAACAGCGCATACCCAGCTGGACCATAATCTATTGTTGATTCGATAACACAAACCTAAGTCAATTTCTGAAATTTAACGAAGCTATCTAAAGATCTATTGTCATCGAATTCTTAATACTATTGGAAGCTAAAAGTGTAAACAGGAATCAGTCACTCATTTGCACTAGAGAGACAAAAATCAAATCTGCGGAGGAATAGAACCTTCGATGTAAGTGGAGAATTGAGTGAGGAAGGTATTGATCTGATCTCTATAGACATAGCCAACGCCGGCGAATCCACCAACAGTACCAATTAACAAAACGCCGGCCAAGATGGTACCCTTAAGAGCAACACCACCCCCTTCCGACTCGCCATCGTCATCGCTCTGAGACGCGGAAGACTTAGCATCGATGTCGTCGTCACTGGATTTGGGATTGAAGAACCACCGGAGACTCTGGGGAGAAGGGGCAGAAGGGCGGAGAGACTGTTGCTTCTTCTTCGTCTGTTTGAGGGAAGAACATGGTTTAAGGAAATGGAATCGCCTGTTGAAATTGCAGGTGAATGGAAGAGAAGAGGATCTGAGAGTGAGATTGAGGCTGAGGCTGCGCATTTTAAGCAGCGTCAATGGAGGAGGCGATTAATGGATTTGTCCCATGAAAAGTTTCTCTGTGGAGTTGGCGCGGTCTCGCACCGAAGAAGCTCCTTTCGGATGGGATTCTGGCGATCCAGAGTGCCACGTTACGGATCACGATATTATTAGTTTCTCCTTCTCAATTCAGAAATAATACTAATTTTCTTTCATTAATATTTAATGAAATTAAAATGATACAAGGTAGATACAAATTTTAATAACGAAATATAGCTACTTTAATACAGTATTAGATTCTTCATAGACCAATTTCAAAAAGGAGACAAACCAAATAGGTTAATACCAAATTTCTTTTTTTTGGTCAACTAATACCAAAATTCTAAAACACAAGCTATAATAGAAAGCAACGAAAATAAATTATCAAACACACCAATAAAAGAGATCCAAACTCCATAAAATTTGGAAGCTTCAAGTAGAGAAAATTTCAAAATTGATAACCTTGATTTGCAGTTTCTTCTATGGTGAATAACACTATTTTGAAAGCGTCGACTTAACATTTGTACATTTGAGTATTAAGTAGTTGAACAGAATAAAAAAATTGAATGGAATTTTGAGATTGTTTGCAAATAAGAGACCGAAGAGGATCGATACATGTTAATGATCCAGAGATGTGAATGCAGCTGCGTGGATTTATGAAGATAACAGATCAAATGCGGATTTATTGAAGATAATGATAAGCTAAAATAAAGCGCAAAAAAAAAAATATATAGATCAAGAAGATATCGAGTTGAGAGATTTAAAGAGATATGCTTCTAGAAGGAAAATTAGTTAGAAGCGAGTTTTAGGGTTTTTGAGGTTTCTATATAAAGCGTCTAAAGGTGTTTGAGAAACCTAACACTTTAGATCTTTATTCTTGTGAAGTCTTACGTTTTGGCTTTCATATTCAGAAAGTTATTTTGGGTGAGTGTTCTTTACTTCTAAGAAAGTTACACGGGTGGGTAGCTTATTAAGATATATATGGGTATTATGTATATGTGCTTGTTGTATAGGGTTATAGTTCCCTTCTTTCCGTTTTTCTACTCCAGTTGGAATATGCAAAGTAAGATATTGCAATAAACAACATGTCTTAGCGAACATCGCTTTACAATTATTATCATCAATGATTTGAGATACCGAGATTAAATTGCATTTCAATTCCTCCACAAAGAGAACATCTCTCAGCGTTAATGATTTTGTCAATGCTACACTTCCTTTTCGATCACAAACAACTATAGTTCCATTAGGTAGCCCAACCATACTTGGTGATACTCGATATATGTCGAACATATGATTCAATGTTCCTGTCATATGATATGACGCTCCACTATCAATAATCCATTCATTTGTAATCTTACCAACTGGTTTTACAGATTCTGATATTGATCCAAATGAATGCACAATCCTTTCCCACTGATCTTTTTTCAATCTCGTCATCGCTTTCGATTTGATGTGTGACACATTTGTTTTATGTGTGTTACACACCCGGGTAGCAGATTTTCCAGAAACAGAAACATTTTCATTATACTTGATGTGTGATACCTCTAGGTTTTATTTGTTACACACACGATTTACAGATTTTTCAGAAGCATACCGATTCTTCCCTAATTCAACAGAAAAACCCTCGTTTATTCTGTTTTCTCCATACTTTTCCAGCCACCAATCTGGATATCCTTGTACTTGATAACATGATTGAACATCATGACCATACTTCAAACAATAAGAACACATAATACCTCGATTTTTATGTTTCATTGTGTGATGATTTTGAGATTTTCTTCTGAACAAAACTTCCCAAGCCTTTTCAGTTTTGATACCATAAAAGATTCAATATTATTTACTCTCAAAATCTCAAATTATAAAGTGGAAGTTCTTAGGTATTTATACCTAGGGAAACTATAACCCTATACAACAAGCCCATATACATAAAGCCCAAATATATCTTAAAAATTGAGAGACTTTGACATGTCAAGAAATTGTGACGTTTGGAGTCTTTGGAGATATGGCATAAGAGGATGGGTCACGCCTCTGAGAAAGTGATAAGGATATTGCCGGTGGTCAACCTGAAGAGTGCAGGTATATCTTGTTGTGATATTTTCTTTAAAGCAAAAAAATGTCTTAGTGAGTTTCCATTGAGTAGTGATAAAACAAAGGAGTGTTTTGAGATGATTCACTGTGATTTATGGGGACCATATCGAACACAGAGCTCGTGTGGAGCTTATTATTTTTTCACTACAGGATGATTTTTCAAGAGCTCTATGGGTTTTCCTTCTTGCTGATAAGAAACAAGTGGAGAAAACTATAGTGGATTTATTTGCTCTCATATCGAGACAGTCTGATAAACATGTGAAAGTTATGCGTAGTGATAATGGAAGTGAATTTATGAAGATGAAAAAATATTTTCGTGATACATGAAATGTTCATCATACTTCCTGCGTGGGGACTCCTCAGCAAAATGGAATAGTAGAAAGGAAACATCGTCATATATTGAATGCGGCACGAGCTTTGATGTTTCAAGCACATCTACCATTAAGGTTTTGGGTGAATGTTTACTGAGTGCTGCATATTTAATTAATAGGACACCATGTGAGTTACACAAAGGAAAAAGTCCTTATGAAAAAGCTCTTATGTACAGTGAGATACATATTTTTGGGTGTCTAGCTTATGCACATAATCAGAAACATGATGGAGACAAGTTTGTAAGTCGAAGCAGTAAATGCGTTTTTTCAGGAGTATCCTTATGCGAAGAAAGGATGGACCTTGTTTGATTTTGATACACATGAGTTCTTTGTATCTCGTGATGTCACATTTGTTGAAGAAAAATTCCCCTACCTAGAAGAAAAAGTTTTGTCTGGAGTAGACAAGGTTGATTATGAGAAGTTGAGGTCCCATGAAAAAAATGTTGTTGTGTATAAAGATGATGTAGTAATACCATCACAACCGGGTGTCATGGTAGTAACTCAGACTCCCACAGAGGAAGTGACTGCTGTTATAGAGAATGAGAATGTGGCAACATACACTGTAGAGATTATTTCACGTCTTGAGTCTAAGCCACAGACTGAGACCGTGTGTGACACAAATGAGACTATGTGTGATACAACACTAGGAAGAGGAATGAGAAGGAAATAAGCTTCTATAAAGTTACGTGATTATGTGCTTAACACAATGATTCAGACTGTGTCACACACAAAACTGCAGAATGCAGATCATGAGTACGGTCTTGAGAAATTTGTGAATTGCGACAGAATTTCTGAGTCTCACATGTATTTTTTGGCTAGTATAACTGCAGGAGTTGTGCCACGATCGTTCAATGAGGCAATAATCAAAAGTTCATAGATGCAATGCAATTGGAGGTGGAAGCCTTATAACAGAATAAAACTTGGTCGATTGAGCCACTGCCACCAGGTAAACGTGCATTTTGATGTAAGTGGGTTTATACTATCAAGTATAAGGCAAATGGAACAATTGAGAGATATAAGGCACACCTTGTAGCTTTAGGTTATCGCCAAAGAGAAGAAATTGATTATTCTGACACATTTTCTCCCATTGTGAAGATGAGCACGGTTCTGTTAGTTCTCAAAGTGGCTGCTAGAAAGAATTGGGAACTCCATCAAATGGTTGTGCATAATGCATTCCTCTATGGTGACTTAGAAGAAGAAGAAGTATTTATGACTTTTCCTCAAGGTTTCAACGCTTCTAGCAAAGGTATGGTATGTCATTTGCACAAATCATTATATGGTTTAAAACAGTGTCTCCGTTGTTGGTTCGCGAAACTCTCATATGCGCTTGTGAGTTATAGTTTCTTGCAGAACAAATCTGATCATTTTATGTTCTTACTGGTCAATGATTCTGTACAATTGCATGTTCTAGAATATGTGGACGATCTTGTGGTGACAGGGAACTCTTCTGTGGAAATTCAGAAGTTCAAGAATTACTGGAGTGGTTGCTTTCATATGAAGGATTTGGGGAAGCTTAAGTATTTTCTCGGACTAGAAGTTGCACGAAGAAAGGAATGTATTTATCTCTCACAGAAAAAAATAGTTCTTGATATTATTGCTGATGTTGGGATGCTTGGTAGTAAGCCTGTTGATTTCCCGATGGAACCAAGCTAACTGTTTGTCATTTTGTCATTTTGATATTATTGCTGAATCACACCAACCCGCCCTCTTACACGAAGATTATTTAATGGATGATTAGTTCAACTTGGAGATTCTCTAGTGTCTTGGAAATCAAAGAAACAAAATGTAGTCTCTTGTTCTTCCGCTGAAGCAGAATATCGAGTTATGGTTGTTGCGTTGAAAGAGTTAAAATGGAGATATGGTTGTTGTATTCTATGGTTATTGCACATTCTGGTCAAATGGATATGTATTGTGATAGTTAGTCAGCACTTCATATTGCAGCTAATCATGTGTTTCATGAAAGGACCAAACATGCAGAAGTGGATTGTCATTTCATCTGTGATGATATTAAGCTTGAGATTGTTAGGAAAAATCACGTCTCTACAAAGGATCAATTAGCAGATATATTCACTAAGGCACTTGGAGGACGCCCATTTCAGCTACTTCTGTCCAAGTTGGGCATTCATGATCTTCATGTTCCAATTTGAAGGAGGGGGGGGGTATTAAGATATATTTGGGTTTTATGTATTTGAGCTTGTTGTAAAAGGTTATAGTTTCCCTCTCTAACTTTGTAATTTGAGATTTTGAGAATAAATGATATCAAATCTTTCATAACTTAAGTTTAAAAGTAATAGTTTCTTATTAAACTTGTAGGTGAAAATAAATAAAAAATTGACATTGTATAAAACCTATTTAGATTGTATTTTTTTAAAAAAATTAAACAAATAAAGTTTAACATTGTTGATTCAATTATTGTTATCTTCACACTTACATATTTATCTTGAAAGAACACAAAAATACTTCTTCTGATCAAAAGAGCCAAGAAAACAACAAAATCTCCATTAATTATGAGTCGAACTTGATACCAAAAATAACTGGAATAGCAAAAAAATGTCTCACTGAAAAAAGCAGCAACAAAAGTATAATATGATGGCAGGGGTATTAGTATTTTTTTTTGCTAAATATTAAAATAAAGTATTTTCTTAGGTGAATAAGTAATCAATTTGGTTGATACTATACTATGAAAATAGCACTCAAAAATCATTTAACTTTTTTGTATATTCTAAAAACCTATTAAATTGAATTATGTACTTTAAAAACTTATTAGAAAGACATTAAAATTTGGAATTAATGAAAAATGGCTAATTAAAAATTAAACTCGGTTTATTTGAATCGCCGGTATTTAAGTTTTGCTAGTTTAACACAAATTTTTGTCTGTTTCGATTAGATTTTGGTTTTATTATTAACTCAATCCGGATACTCCTCCGGTTCAACGTAGTTCGATCCAATTTTCATAACGCTAATTTCAGTCGTTATATAATACTTTTCCATTTTATAAGATGTTTAAGCAAAAAGAATTTGTTTCAATTTATAGTTTCTATGTATCTTTTTTGACATAATAAATATTCAATAACCAATGAAAAAATGATAGCTTTTTATTCATTAGTTGAAGTTAGTTTAATGTATGAGAGATAATTTTTTCTTAATAAGTGTGCTTTTAGCCAAAACATCTTATAAAAAGAAAGAGAAGGATATAATATTCTTTGCAATATTTAGAGTTTACATTACTACACCCATAAGCTTTACACACCCAAACTTCCCCCAACTTGTTAGCTTTTTAGTATAATACCTAAATTTGTATTCCTTTTTATCCGACTTCTAAACTATTCGAGATCATCAATTTCTTACATATGCGATCAATTACTCTAATTTTCGTTTAAAAAAATTAAAAGCGCGATTAGAAATTGCGTTTACTAAATAAATAAAACCAAAACAAAACTAAACTAAACCAACTAAAAGAAAACTCGATTTACCCAACCTCGACCTTCGTTTTCTGCTGCCACCATTGTTTCTAGGTGAAATGCTTCACACCATTATTCTCCGACACAAAGATTAAGAAGATTCATAACTTCTTATTTTGATTCCAAACAGGTCAGCTTCAGCTTGGCACAAAGCCTTGCTTAGTTACACTTCTGGTTTCTGTTTGTCATTTTCCACAAGGTATTATCACCATTTCAGCATTATTTCTGTTTTTTTTTTGCAGAAATTGGTATGAATTTGACATTTTGATGGAATTATGCATTCCTTTAAATTTACACTATTTGAGTAGAATAAAATTTAGTGCAATTATGTATTCTTCTAAATTTGTACCATTTAAATTAAAAAAAAAAAACAAAATTCAACTTGTTCCACCATAAAAAATATATTCATGAACAAATTTTAGTAGAAAATATTCCTCTACAAAAATATAGAGGAATTAGAAAAACAAATTTATTTCTCTAAACTTTTTGTTCCACTTAATTATTTTCCATTAATATTTGTTCTACTAATTCTAATTGTGACTATCATTTCCTTATGTTGTTTAAACTGAGTTTTGAGAAGAGTAAAGGTACAAAGGTTGGAGAATAAGATGATGCTTTAAGAATCTCACTAAGGCCAGTGCAAAACACTAACCAGATGATATGCCTCTGCAAGTTTATATAAGGAAGAGAAGAGGTCAAGAAAAGGGAAAAA
>OVBE01001883.1:0-33614 GCA_900406425.1 Iberis pinnata | reverse complement strand
TTTGCATATGCACGCATTTTGGAGATTTTTCAGGACTTTCAAGAGTTTTCGAGAAGGTTTTGCGAGATTTCAAAAAAGCAGCACTTAACATTGAATGGAGCAGCACTCAGCATGGAATAGGCTGGATCTACCTTAGAACCAAGGCAGGATCGATCTCAACACTATGCAGGATCGATCTCAAGTACTTCTACATCAATGTAGGATCGATCCCAACAGCAACACTCCAGATGAATCTCAGAAACACTCCAGATTGATCGTCTGGCCACTTCAGATTGATCTCAGATCGATCCCACCTAACCAGGAATCGATCTCCATCCTTACTTGGATCGATCTCCACCTCTCTCAATCAACGTTTTTGGTGAAGTCTCAAATGAAGCTAAGGAAGTGCATAAAGTTGAAGCATAACTAAGAAGGAAACATATGAGATTGATCCCACCTAGGTCTGGATCGATCTCAGGCACTCAATGCCGGGATTGATCCCAACCTCAAACACACTTTGGACGCATCTCGGCTGGATCGATGCCATGCAAGCATCTTCAGCTCAGATCGATCACGCACTTACCAACCCGAAGTCAAACACGCTCCGACCCGACCAACTCAAATCCGGATACCACCTGAATCAAGGCCCAAGATCCAAGACAATGATTAGCATTTTGTCTTTAGTGAGAATTAGAGCTTTTCTCTGAACACTATAAAAGCCTTAATTCGCCCCCATTTGTACAAGCTTTAGTTTTTCTTTCCTTTTTAGGTTTTTTCTTAGGTTTTCATTTCTTTAATTTGTTCTTGATGTTCTTGGTGTAAAATTTTTTTTCCTTTCAAGTCTTTAGTTAATCTTCTGTTTTTCTACAGCTTTCTTGCTTAGCTTTACATTGTTGCATATCTGGTTCTTGTTGATTTACATTTTAAGTTTTAATCTCTTGTTTAGCTTGTTGTTTTATTGCTGTTCTTCATCTGTTTTTCCCAGATCTGCATGTTTAGCTTTAAGGTTATGTTTCCTATTTCATCTGCTTCTACTCTCATGAGTAGTGAGTAGTCATTCAAGTTCCTGAGGATGGGGGTAGACTAGGGTTGATGTTCTGGGTTTGGCTTAGTACCTAAGTTCTTTGTTCTTAGATCCCTTCTGTTCCACCTCAGCTTAATGCTGATTGTACTTCTACCCGGAAGGGACGAAGACCCGCCGTTAGGCCCTTAAACACCGGAAGGTTAGTCATTGAAGGTGACCGGACCGAGGTGGCTTCAGAGATTCGTTTCCCCTTCTCTGTTAATAGATGTGGGAAACTTGTTAGCTAGAGTAGTAGTTGTTAATGCCTGCTAGGTAGTCACCGTCTATGACGGCAATTGAGTCTGTGATTGCTTTGCTTAAGATTGGTTGCCAAGGAATTGGAATTGATTGTATGTGTAGCTACTGTCTAGGGGTTAGCTCATTGTTTGAGGTATGTTAGGTACTTAGGTAGCCCATGATGGATTCCTTAGTTAATCACCCTTTGTCGTTAGGAACTGCTTTACATTGCTTTCACCTTTTACCACTTCTTGCTTTTTCTCTGTTTTGCATTTAATTGTCTTATGCTTCTTTCTGTTTTATGCTTTTTATGTTCATTTGCACTTAGGACATTTTTAGCAACAAACCCTTTTAACACTTAACTTGACTTTAAAGCATCTATTGCATTCCACATTGTTAGTACACTCCCATTATGGATTGACAAACCCATCTACACTACAACGATGGGTGATTGATACCCAATAGGCTCAAAAACCTATTATCATGGTTGCAATGCCTAAACCGTTTCGGGTGCTGTAACGGTTCTTCTTGTTGGTCGAGGAGACTTCCACCATCTTGGGTTGAGACCAATATTCAACGAGGCCATCGAAAAGCGGCTCGGGCATCTCCTTCGCTTTCTTGCCTTGCTTCTTCCACGTATTCTTCCAGGAGTAGAAGTGGCTGGTGTCATCGGTACAATATGGACATGCTAGTTTCCCGTGAGTTGTCCATCCAAATAACATTCCATACGCTGGGAAATCGCTTATAGTCCACGTAAGGACCGCACCCATCTTAAAATTTTGTTGTAGCGACACATCATAGACCTCCTCCCCATGTTCCCATAACATGTTAAACTCATATATTAAGGGTTGCAAAAATACGTCAAGCGCTCGTTTCGGATGATCTGGCCCAGGTACAAGAACAGAGAGAAATAGAAACTCTCGGTTCATACACAAAGATGGCGGCAAGTTGTAAGGTGTCAGTATTACTGGCCACAGAGAGTATTAGCTACCATGCTTCCCAAAAGGGCTGAATCCATCTGTACTTAATCCAAGATAAATGTTACGTTTCTCGTATGCAAAATCCGGATATGTAGTCTGAAAATAACGTCAAGCTTCTGCATCAGAAGGATGTGTAATCTCCATCAAATCTATGCTCAGCATGCCATCTCATTTCTGCAGATGTTCTCTAAGACTGATACAACCTCTTCAACCTATCCGTTAGTGGCAAATACCACATCCTCTTGTACGGCACATAAACTCTACCCCATGTATCCTTATACCTTGGTTTCCGATAAAATTGACAACTTATCCAGGTTTCATTGCGTCTCCAATAGATCATACAGTTATTGATGCACACATCTATAACCTCATACGGCAATCTAAGCCCCTTTACAAGTGTTTGTATCTCGTAATATGAACCAGGAGCAGTGTTACCCTCTAGCAAGACATCTCTCACAAACTTCGCAATTGCATCAACACAATCCTTGGCCCATTTATAATCTGTCTTTATCCCTATCAACCTACTTGTAGAGGATAAAGACGAATGACCATCTCTACATCCTCTATATAATGGCTGATTTGCTACATCTATCATACTAAAAAACCGTCTTGCTTCTAAATTAGGTTCTTTATTTGAAACATGCGCCGTTTCTATAGTTTCTCTATACACATCATTAACCATTTGAACTGTAGGTGCCCCACAACCTAATTCCATTCTATATTCCTCTATCCTATCGGCCAATGGTTCGCTAGCGCTACTACTACTACCAACATCAGCATGTCTTTCTCCATGTAAATACCAAATCTTATACCCCGACATAAATCCATTGCAATACAAGTGATTCCATACTAAATCCATTCTGATATTATGAGAATTCCGACATAAAGTGCATGGACATTTAAACTTACGACTATTTTGTGCCTGCGGTTGTCGACATGCGATCGCCATGAATTCGCAAACGTCACGTGCATATTCGCCGTTTAAAAGGTTTGTGTCTTCATTCATCCGTTCACCATCCGTCCAAGATCAAAAATATGGAGTAGACATTGTTTTAAGATTGTTTGTGATGTTGTGAATTGTGAATGAAGCTCCTAGTTTTTATAGAAAACCTATCTGACGGATTAGTGACGTATTTTGTCGTCAGTAAGTACCAATATATCTGTTGCCAATGGCTTCAAATGGCTACTTTGTACCGGGTATGTAAACTAACGGATATATTGACGGTTTATTGACGGATATATCCGTCAATAATTTGCCGTCAGATTTTCGTCAAATATCCGTCAGTAATTACTGATGGACCAAAATCCGTCACTAAATACTGACGGAATTTCTGACGGACACTGGCTGTCAGATATCCGTCAATAATCCGTCACTTATTACTGACGAATATTTAGCCGTCAGAAAGTCCGTCAAAATTCTCTCTGTTTTCTTATAGTGTAGGATTCATTGAATCTATAAATTTTAGCATATACTGTAAGTTTGTCACTGTAACTAAAGATTTAAAAGAATGTAGTTGAAACTCAAAAAATGGCCATTTCATATAAAACCTCCAAAAATATCATATCTAAATATCACATTAATAAACACTATCTAAAGCGTTCCAATTTTCAATACTCATTACTGCATTACATCATATGTTCACATAATATTGCGTATAAATAGAGAGGAATATAGATTTATTGGATTAACAAAATTGTAAAAACTAGAATGATTTATTTTATAGAGATTTTTACAGCGATTTCGGCTTTATGCAATAACTCCGAGAAGTTCCACATCAGAGTGCTTGTTAAAGTAAATCTATGGTTATTATAAAAGTTTTCGATCAGATTTTCTCCAATAACTGTTTTACATCCAAAAAAGGGTTGATGTATGTGATTCGGAGGAGCCCTTGATCCTTCAGTGATGGATGGTGACTCTTAAAAGGTAGAAGCCAATCAATCTGAGGATGAGTCCAACTACATTCGTTTCTAGATTCAAATCCGTGGCATACCTCTCCAATATCTTATTGAAGCTATGATTGTCCACATTGGCCGAACTCGGGAGCGTATGTCGATGCTGATTTCGATGGTGAAAATGCAGTTCATGTGGATTATGTTCACGTTCGTGTTCTAAATTTTATTGATGCTCCTCTCCATTTTCAATGCATATAGATGCAGATGTCCTAGAAACTTCTTCGTTTCCCACTAGTAACAAGAAGCGTAAGACCATTGATTCCTTATAGTCTCATGTTTTGCTTGTTGTGATATGAAAGACTTACCAAGCTAAGGATCTTAGTGAGAATGTATTGAGGAAACATATGATTCGTGAGGAGTCTATTGAGAAACACAACTGGTTCTTCATGGATGGTGCTAGTGATTCCAAGACTGAAGCAGAGTCTACTGCTTCCAATGACACAAAGACAAAAAGTGAAGGTTCGGTGGGCCAAAAGCCACTGGAGGGGGCTTGAAACAACCTTTTGGAACTGCCATGATCGAATGGAGGATTTTAGGCCTATTAGTTTGTGCTCGTTTTTCTATAAGATCATTACTAAGATTCTAGTAAATCGGTTAAAACCTATATTACTCAGTATAGTTACGGATGAGCAAGTTACATTTATACTGGGGAATTTTATTACTTATAATTTGGTGATGGCTCATGAGATTTTCCATTCGCTTCGCATTGATCGTAAGCTTTCTGCAACTTTCATGGTTGTCAAGACGGATATAAGAAAGAATTATGATCGAATGAATGGCCCTTTCTTGAGCAAGTCTTTTCTCGATTCATGTTTCACAAACAGTGGATTCATTGGATTATGACTTATGTTAAATAAGTTTCCATACTCGATTTTGGTTAATGGGTTTCCTTATAGTCATATCCAACCTTAACATGGGCTTCGAAAAGGGAATCCCCTGTCCCCTTACTTATATATTCTATGTGTGAATGTGTTGAGTATCATGCTAGATCAAGCTACGTCTAATAGTCTTATTCAGGGAATTCGGCTTGGGCATCAGGGTCCAACTTTATCCCATTTATTATTTGCAGGTGACTCACTGTTCTTTTGTCAGGACAACTATGCGAATGCTTATCAGTTGAAGAAAATCGTTGACGCATGCATATGAGAAGGATTCTGGTCAGGAAACCAAAATTTGAGAAATCTTGTATTACCTTTTGGACAAAGAGTGTATCAACAACATAGAGTCTCTGTTACATTTACCTTGGACATTACGAGGATTGGCGGCAGCGATAGGTACTTGGGATTACCTAAGAGGATAGGTCGTGCTAAGTCCTCAGTGCTACAACACATTATTCATCGTTTGCAGTCACATGTTCACGGCTGGGAACACAAATTTCTTTGTCCAGCGGGTCGCAAAATTCTAATCAAAGTTGTCGCAAGTTTTATCGCAGTCGCGATATTATTTGTCGAGTTTTATTATGGTGCTGATTTATTCACTGATAATGATTCAAAGATATAGCCATTTGACTCTACGACTGAGTGTAAACTGAAGGAGCAAAAGGATTAAAGAATCAAATGGAACGAGGAAGCGAGTTCGATATGCAAAAGAAAACTCAAAAGCTTAATGAGAAAGCAATTAACAATAGGAAGAAAAAGGAAATAGGAAGAAAAAGGAAAATGACTTATGGAAAGAAGTGATACGATTGTAGATCACTGCGATGTTAAATTTTCAGTAAAAATAGGAGGCAAGAGGAAAAACGAAGACATCTCTCTTGGACGACTATTCCTGAGGGTTTTTAAGCTTTGTGAAAGTGTGATTGAGTGGTTATTTAAGTGAGCGATCATTGTATCAGAAAGATAAAGATTGAGAGAAACAAATCCAGTGTAAGAATAAAAGCTGTATTGTGTTGCGTCTCAATAAAGATAAGTGTTTGAAGAGTCTTGATTACTATGACGCTAGATATACTCTTTCAATTGGTAGCAGAGGGAGTATCTGTCAAGAAACCAATGTTTCTATCTAAACAGGGAAAGGTCCTGGAAAATGGACAACTCACAGCAATCTACATGAAGTGTTGTCGTGGACCCTGATAACTTTGGATGGTGGAAGGTTCAGATTCGTGAGCAAATCAAGAAAATTGATGAAGATGCTTGGACAATTGTTGAAGAAGGGTGGTCACCACTTCATATAAAGAATGAGGATGGTGAAATGGTCACAAAACCAAAGGCTAAGTGGACGGTGACTGAGAAAACCATGTCTAAATACAACTCAAGAGCACTAACATCGATATGGATCTCTCTGAAAAAAGATCAGTTCAAAAAATTTCAAGGGTGCACCACTGCAAAAGATGCTTGGGATACACTACAAGCAACTTACGAAGGGACTAGCAATGTTCGTGGGACAAAAATTGATAAGCGTGCGTCGAATTTAGAGAATCTGAAGATGGGAGAGGATAAGACCGTAGAAGAAGTCAGTGGTAAAATTTCATCTATTTCCAATGCAGTAAAAGTTCTTGGAAAGCATTACAAAGAAAAGAAAATGGTCAAGAAATTTCTTAGGAGTTTGCCTAATAAGTTCGAGTCAATGAAATCAGCCATCCAGGTTGCCAAGGATTCATATGATATGAAGTTCAATAAGGTTGTAGGGATGATGCATGCACATGAGCTTGATTTCTCCAAGAAAATGATTAAAGGCAAAGGGATTGCCTTAACAGCAAAGGAAAAGACAGAGCTAGAAGAAAATCTTGAGGACACTGTTGGTCTGATAGTAAGGAAATATCTCAAGAAATATGCTGGTACACCAAGAAGCAACAACAATCTTGGTGGTAAATCAGATTTCAGATCAAACAATGATCGAGCACTCAGACAATCAGACGTACAATGTCATGATTTTCAGGGGTTTGGGTATTACAAGTCTGACTGTCCAAGCATCAAGAAGAAGTAATCACTTAAGTGCCACAACTGTAAAGGTTTTGGGCACACAAAAGCTGAGTGTGCAAATCTTACAATCAGGAAAGAAAAGTCTATGGTGAGCTGGGAAGGTGACGATACATCTGAGTCAGACCAATATGAGGAGATACTTAACTTGGTTGCATATGTGGGAATAATTGAAGAAAATTCTGAAAGTGAATCTGATGATGCAGAGGAAGTGATCAAGCAGCCACTACTTGAGGACAACAGTTTTCTGTGCGAAACCCTGATTGATGTTGGAAATCAAAACCTTGAACCAAATTGTGATAATCATAAACTTCAAAAAAGGTGAGACTTCTTCAAGCAGCTTTGGCAGAAGAAGAAATGAAGAATCTACTTCTAGAATCTCGACTGAGTGAACAATTAAGGAACATTAAAATGCTGACCAAGGGAACAAAAGACCTTGACAAAGTGCTGGCTATGGGCAGAGACAGTGACGTAAGTTATTGACTAGGCTATCAAGGACACACTCAAGGGTCCATTGCATTTGTCAAATCATCAGTTAGTCATGCGACCGAACTTGTGAATACACATCAGGCTGAGAAAGACAGCATCAACAGAAGACATAACAACCAGAAATGGCAATCCTGGAATCAAGGGTATTTTCAGACAAGATATGTCAGACACCAGTTGTGCTTCTACTGTAGAAGGCCAGGAAATTACAAGGCTCAATGTTATTGCTGGCAAGCCATATTGTACCAAATCAAACGTTACATGGATTACTATCCTGATAAAGAGTACAATAATAGA
The DNA here is from genome assembly GCA_900406425.1 of Iberis pinnata. Classification (NCBI taxonomy): domain Eukaryota; kingdom Viridiplantae; phylum Streptophyta; class Magnoliopsida; order Brassicales; family Brassicaceae; genus Iberis; species Iberis pinnata. The sequence goes on along the minus strand of OVBE01001883.1, from coordinate 25,704 downwards.
GCTTGGGTTAGAAAAGATATGGTGTACTGCTTCTCAGTACGAATATAAGAAATCCCAAAAGCTGAAGCTGATACCCAAGCAGTGGAGTTGACATGTTTCTATGCTCAAACAGAAGTGGTTTTTAAGTTTGAAGACGAGCATCAACCAAAAGTAGCTATTACAAGTTTTGACATAACTGAGTGGTATTTTGACAGCGGGTGTTTAAGACATATGACATGTAATAAGGACGAGCTGTTGAATTATGAGGAAATCAACACTGGTAAAATAACATTTGGAGGAGGAGCCAAAGGCAAAATCAAGGGAAAAGGTGAAACCAGTGGGTTGAGAAAACCAATTCTTCAAAATGTGTTTCGTTGAAGGTCTGACTGCCAATCTAATTAGCATAAGCCAACTGTATGATAAAGGCTTGGTTGTTACCTTTACAAAAACAGACTGCAAGCAGTATATGAAGCTGGTCGAGTGGTGTTGAGAGGAATCAGGGCAGGAAATAACTGCTACATGTGACGACAACATGACAAATGTCTCACAACTATGGCAACAAGTCAACTGGAGTTATGGCACATGAAACTTGGACATATAAATATCATAATAGTGAGGAAACTTGATAATCAAGAACTCATCAGAGGTATTCCCAAGCTGAAGGTTGAGGAAATGTTTGTATGTGGACCATGCGCAAAGGACAAACAACTTAAGGTTCATCACAAAGTTACACAGAGACATACTCTCAAAGAAAGCTCTGGACCTATTGCACATGGATCTTATGGGACCATTTCAAGTTGAAAGCCTATCCGAGAAGAAATATATCCTAGTAATTGTGGTTGATTTTCTAAGATTCACGTGGGTGAGGTTCTTATGTGAGAAATAATAAGCTGTGGATAGTTTCCAAATACTGGTGTTGCAACTCAAGAACGAAAAGTGGGGGGATCAAATCAATTCGAAGTGACCATGGAGGAGAATTTCAAAATGAAGTGTTTGATAAGTTATATGAAACATAGATGATACAACATCAGTACTCAGCACCAAGGACACCTCAACAAAATGGTGTGGTTGAGCGAAAGAATCGAACACTACAGGTAATGGCTCGAGAAATGCTGCATGCGAATCAAGTTGCTAAATACTTTTGGCTGAAGCTGTCAGCACAGCCTGTTACATTGTAAACAAGGTGTATGTTCGGAGAGGGACCTCAATGACACCATACAAAATGTGGAAAGGAAAAACTCCAAGTGTGAGCTATTTTAATGTGTTTGGTTGAGTTTGTTACATTCTAAACGACAAAGACCAACTTGGGAAGTTTGATGCAAGGAGTGATGAGGGGATGTTTCTCGGCTACTCAACCACCAGTACTACCTATCGAGTATTCAATAAAAGGACCAAGGCCGTGATAGAAATAGTGAATGTCATATTCGATGATGCAGGATATCAACCAGAAGGGTTGATTCTGAACCCTGTCCAAATATCTGATGATCAACCACTAGAGGCTTAGAAGGAAAATAGTGTGACTGATGAGTCAGAATCAAACACAGACACATGAGCTCAATAACGTATCCACATAAATCACTCAGAAAAGGATGTAATCGGTGATTTGCATGGAAACAGGGTTACAAGGAGAGATTGATTAATTTCAAAGAGATTGATTAATTTCAAAGAGATGGTTCAGTTTACCTGTTTTGTGTCAATGATTGAGCCTAAAAATCATCAAGAAGCCTTGAGTGATGAATATTGGATAGTGTCTATGCAGGAAGAGCTAGAAAAGTTTGAGCGCAACAAAGTTTGGAGTTTGCCACCCCGACCACAATGTGTAAATGTTGTGGGTACAAATGGATTTCAAAAATAAGATTGATGAGACAGGTAATGTTGTAAGGAACAAGGCACGTCTAGTTGCACAAGGGTACTCACAGGTAGAAGGAGTTGACTTTGATGAAACATTTGCTCATGTGGCATGCTTAGAATCAATCCGGTTGCTGATGGGAATGACCTGTCACCTCAAGTTCAAGCTGCATCAAATGGATGTCAAGAGTGTGTTTTTAAATGGAGTACTTCAAGAGGAAGTATATGTGGAACAACCAAAAGGGTTTGAACATCCAGAACATCCGAATCATGTGTTCAAACTGAGAAAAACACTATATGGGTTGAAACAGGAACCTAGAGCATGATATGAACGCTTGACAGTATGTCTGCTCGAACCAGGATACACAAGGGGAAGTGTGGATAAGACACTATTTACCTACTCGAGGAATGGTGATTTGATGGTTGTGCAAATCTATGTTGATGTCATAGTATATAGAGCAACATATAAAGCGCTTGTTGACAAATTTGTTCAACACATGACTCAAGAGTTTGAGATGAGTATGGTGGGTGAACTAACTTACTTTCTTGGATTGCAAGTGAAATAGACAAAATAAGGAATCTACTTGAGTCAAAGCACTTATGCAAATAATCTGGTTACACGATTTAGACTTGATTCGTGAAAAACAGCTAGAACTCCCATGAGTACAACTTGTAAACTATCTCGAGATGATGTGGGAGAAGACGTAGATCAGAAATTTTTTAGAAGTATGATTGAAAGCCTGCTGTATCTCATAGCAAGCAGACCAGACATATGTCTCAGTGTAGTTTTTTGTTGCAAGGTATCAAGCGAAACCAAATGTGTCTCATTTACATGCAGTCAAACGGATTATCAAGTATATCTAGGGATCAGAGGATCTTGATATTTATTACACTAAGGATACCAACAACAATCTAGTTGGTTATTGTGATGCTAATTGGGCTGGAAGTCTAGATGACAGACAGAGTACAAGTGTTGGATGTTTCTTTTTGGGGAACAATCTGATAGCCTGGCAGAGTAAAAAATATAATTGTGTCTCCCTGTCCAAAGCTGAGGCTGAGTATATTGCAATGGGAAGCTGTTTACAAAATTATTATGGATGAAGCAGATGGCCAGTGACTATGGGATTCACACAGACTCGATGCTGGTTCACTGTGATAATCAGAGTGCAATCAACGTAGCCAAAAATCTAGTAAAAAACTCAAGGACCAAACACATTGACATCTGACACCATTTCATTCGTGATTTAATTGAGGATAAACTTATTGTGGTTGAGCATGTGGGAACCGAGTTTCAGCTTGCAGACATGTTTATTAAACCTCTAGATTTTAATCAGTTTATTAATCTTTGTAAGGCTATAGGAGTTTGTGAACTCTGATGGGCTGAGAATGTGGTTGTGATAAATGATCAAGCAGGACATACATCTCCTGTCCTTCCGGTTGTGCCTTATTAAGCACCGCCTCAAGTTCCGGTGATCTCGCCTAAGAAAGCAAGGATCTCCTTCCCCGAGTCCGTGTATGCCAGCTCTCTGTAGCATCAAATACCCTCGACGCCATCTGTTCCACTTCCATATGATCCTTCTGGGTCTTGAATTTTCCCCGATTCAGGTATCTGAAACTTCGATCACGACCTCTGTCAATGCACCTAGATTTGAACCGTCTCGCGGGAAGCGCACTCGACATCTGACTTGCTGATCCACCATAGATCTTTAACCTTTCCGTACACGATCTACACCAGCTGTCCCACCCGTGAATCCACCACCAATAGTTCCACCGCCTGCGGCTATTCTAAAGGTAACTTGCTTCTCCTCTCTACGAGTACATAAACGGTTTAATCTCTTTGTGGTGAGAACCTTACTTCAAGAGAAATCTATTAAGTTTGACAGTCCACCCACTGAATCAGCCACTGCTCTTTTGAAATCACCATTGTGGGTCATTGTTCAAGACTATTCACCGTTCATTCACAATATCGTATATGAGTTTTGGGCACACATGCCTACCGGTGAGAATGCTCCTGTTGTTTGCTATGTCTGGGTACAAGGACATACCTACACCTTCTCAGATGCTCAAATCAATTCCTTGTTTAGCCTGCCTGATGTCGATGATGACGTAAGTGACGATGTTGTCGCCGATATTTCTCTTGATGATTTAGCCAGATTCATGACTGGAGATTGTGTTCCTCACTAGATCGGGGTCAAGAGGTCTAAACTGAGCAAAGACAAGGCTGAACTGTTCAATATTGTCTGTGCTAACTAATATCCCACCACCAAAACGGCTTATATGTGCATGGAACGTGCCATGATAGTCTACAAATTGGTTCATGAGATTTTTTTTTTAATTTTGGAGCTTTTGTGTACAATCATGTGTTTAAGTTGGCTCAAAGTCCCACTGCCAAGTTTAATCTGCCATTTTTTTGCCTTGATTTTTCGACTGCTTCAGGCTCAATCTCCTGTTCGTTTGCTTCCTGGTGAACAACTGTCTCTGTTAATTCCATCAGCGGTTGCAGCTCTTGGTCATTTAGCAGCATCAGGTTCACGAGAACCTCAGTTACTCCATGCGATCACTCATGCCATTTGCATCCTTCAAGATGCCATGGGTCTAGGTAAGTCTCTTTGCCTCTGTTATCTCTGGTTTGCTGTTTGTTTTTGACTTCAGTTTGTCAATTCAACAGGGGGAGCAGTAGGAGATGATCAACCATCAAATAGATATTTACAAGATATGCTTTGATATGAGTGTGCTGTTTTGTTTTAGTTAGGTGTGGTTATGGGGGAGTGTTTTTGAGAAGTATGGTGGAGGTATTTTGTCTTTGTTGTTTCTTTTTGATGACCAGTGTAGGCATCTGAACAGTTTAAGCAAGTAGGAAAATTATGTGTAACAGAACATGATCGTTTGATTGGATAGTTACACCAGTTTATATGATTTTCACTCTATGCGAATATAGTTGCTTGTGTGTTTTCTTGTGTAATGTGCTGATAACAGGTTGATCAAAAGGAATGCTTGAAGTGACAAACTCAGTCAAAAAGGGGGGGATTGAAGGAGTAAAAGGATTAAAGAGTCAAATCGAACAATGAAGCGAGTTGGATATGCAAAAGGAAACTTAGAAGCTTAATGAGCAAGCAATTAACAGTAGGAAGAAAAATGAAAAAGGAGGAAAGGAAATAGGAAAATGAATAATGAAAAGAAGAGATACGATTGGAGATCACTGCGAGGTTAAAGTTTCAATATAAATAGGAGGCAAGAGGAAAAACGAAGACATATCTTTTGGCCGACTATTCTTGAGGGTTCTTAAGCTTTGTGAAAGTGTGATTGAGTGGTTGTTTAAGTGAGCGATCATTGTATCAGAAAGAGAGAGATTGAGAGAAACAAATCCAATGTAAGAATAAAAGTTGTATTGTGTTGTGTCTCAATAAAGATAAGTGTTTGAAGAGTCTTGATTACTGTGATGTTAGATATACTCTTTCATAAACATGATGATGACTTTATGGTTGGCCAAACTGACCCTACGATCAGGTATAAACGTCGATATTGACCTGACAGCTTGGTTTTTAAACGATTTGACTCGCCAACCGATTTTAATGCTGCGATGATGATTCGATAGCTGGATATAAGCCGATATTTTGAAGATACACTACAAGAAATATGCCTTTCATTAGTGGTCAAAAAATCTATCGTAGGATAGCATAACGGTTAATTAAACGCTTTGACAGCGCCCGTCATTATAGATCAGACACTTTAGATAGCAGATTTAATGTATGTTATAATTATCGAATTAACGATAGCGTTGTTCAAGATGCAATTGTTTATTTTATAGTAGCGTCGTATATTTGTTATTTAAGGTTCTTAATGATAGCTTTAGTTTTTTATATTCAATACGTTGAATTTGTATTATAATTGGATTGCATCTATAGCAGTTTGTTTTACAAAGATAGCAAACTATTTGTGTTATTATTGTGTTGTAATTATCGGACAATTAATATTATTATAATTATACAATTGAATTTCTTATGTAATTATAATATATTTTTGAATTGTTTGTCAAATAAAAAATATATAAAAATTAAATAATTTTAATATATCCATAAAACATTTCCATGTTTACAAAAGAGTACCATTTCCATAATGTAAGAAATCAACCAATAAAAACCATAAAACCTATCAAACATCACCAAGACTAATTCATTCTACTACCAATAACCCTTCACAATCATTCCTAACATATATACTACCATCATCAGCATGTTCACTTTTTCCATCATCCATTTCTTGGATAGGCAATGGTGCAACTAAATCCTCCTTTGTTTCTAATTCATGATAACCTATTTTGCTTGAGTAGGTAAAATTAATGGATCTTTCAAATATGCTTCTTGGTTTATATGGAGGTTCACAAGAGTGAAATCATCTTCTTCCTTCACACCATTACCTTTGTTTTCCCAATTGCATCTAAACAATGGTATTTTGAACATGTGGTAGTCAAGAAGTAAAATCTCCTTTATAACTCTATAATATGTAAGCATATCCTCTACTTGTCTTGTACCTCGTGCACTCGATCGACACATAATAAACGCTTCATAAGTTACTCCACTGTTTAGAGTCTCCCGCTTAACCGCATCCGTATAAAATCTATGGCCATTTCTGATGAATCCTCTAAGTGCTAAAGCAACATTTCTTGGTCCAAATGCCAGCCACCTTATCCCCTTAGAACAACTTTGTGTTGTGTGTGAATGAATCTGAATTAGAGAAAACATCAGACTTAGATAGACCAAGAAGTAACCAGTAACACGTTTCAATAATTAGCAAAGAATACTCTAACTCAGAACAAAAAATATCTGTCTTTTCAAAAAACAAAACCTGGCCTGAAGCAATTTCAAATTCACAAATCATGTTCCAATAAAAAAAACAAAGAAGCAACTAGTGACACATTTCAATAATTGGCAATGAAGACAATAACTCAGATAAACCAATACCAAAAAATAAAACTTGGCATGAAGCAATTCCGAATTTGCAATTCATGTTCTAATAAAATAACTAATGAACATAAACTCTAGTTAAGATGTAACCTTCGTTTTTACCCATTATGCAAAATGCTCAGAATGATTCTTCCACGACAAAGTTTCATTTCTAGCACATGTATCATATCATCAGTAGCTTGTAATTCTTCCAAATGCATCCTGATTTGACAATAAAAAACAATGTGCTTTATAAATTTGTAATTGACATCCTTATTAACAGAATGGGTAACCTCTTACTGCACGTAAGGATCCATAAAAGTCATGTTCATCAGCATATAGCGATGTGTAATGTCCCTATATTTTTCAGAAAGGGTGACATGTACACCCTTTTGTAGTGGTCTACCTTCAACCACCATTCCATCATTCTCAATGTCTTCGTTCCGATTAACTGCTCCTTGAACTAGTACTGAATTTTGCAAGAACTCTAAACAAAATGCAATGCATTCTCCGGCTAAATACCCCTCAGCCATACATCCTTCTAGCCTTGCATAATTCTTCACGTAAGCCTTTAGTGTTGTCATGTACCTAGAACCCAGTCAAAATATATGAATGTTAGTCAAACATCATTACACAAGATAAATTAAAGAAAATGAGTACATCAAACCTTTCGAAATGATAAATCCATCCAAAGTGTACTGGTCCTCCCAGACGTGCCTCTTTAGATAGATGTATTGGAAGGTGGAACATTATATCAAAAATGGATGGAGGGAAGAACTGCTCTAGTTGACACATTGTTTCCACAAACTCAGTTTCCATTGACATAAGTTTTTTCGGGTCAATGATACGTTGACACAATCTGTTGAAGTAATTGCATAATCTGTTTATGAAATTACTAGGTGCTCTATGTAAAAAACCTCTTATGGCAGCTGGTAACAGATTCTGTATTAGCACATGATGATCATGCGACTTCAAACTATCTATATTTGGAGGGTTAACAGAAACACTAATTGCAATAATACCACAATAACCATCAGGACCTCTGAAATTATATAACCTTTTCCAGAAAATGTTCTTCTATGACTTCGATAACCAATAGGCTGCTGTGGGTAAGTAAGTTTTCTTTCCCCTAACTTCTGGGTGCAAGTGATTTCTGATTCCAATATCTTTCAAGTCTTGTCTTGTCTTTAGCCCATCTTTTGACTTAGCATTTTGCATGAGTAGAGACAAAAAACATCTGGCACATTCTTTTCAACGTGCATCACATCAATATTGAGACGAACATGCATATCCTAACACACGAATCATTTAAACGTTAGGCCTATTATAATACAACAGCCAGAGAATGTAGTTTAGTTAGTCTGATTTACCTACTAGTAAGGGAATTTAAAGAATATTGATCTCTTCTTCCACTGTCATAGATCATTTGATTCTTCACATTCTTCTTCTTGGACAATCTCATCATCTAACAAATATGTTCTTTTTTGTTTTTTTTCTTTCTGCAGAGGTCTTCCAAAATCATTCTTAAACACTTTTAATGTTTCTTATATTTCATCACCAGTTTGTATCCTAATAGTATTCCCATCTTCAATAATGTTGTCAAACTAAGCTTTCTTATATCTATAACGAGGGCCTGGAGGTAGTCTTTTTCTATTCCCATATACACATACTTCTGGCTAAACTTCAGCCACCTAGCAGGTGTATCCTTTCAACATACATTGCAAGCTTGTTTCCCCTTCACTTTACATCCAGACAGTGTCCCTAATGCTGGACAATCATTGATAGGCCAAAGCAGTAACTCGAAGTGTAAAATTTTCCTTAGCAAATGAGTCATACACTTGAATACCTTGAGTCCATAAATCTTGTAAATTGTCTATTAATTGTGTTAAGTAAACTTCTATGTTATTACAAGGAGCTGTTAGACCAGGAATCAACAAAGTATACATTATGTTCTCAGTCTTCATACACATTGTTGGAGGAGTGTTATAGTTCACTAACAACACTGGCTAAGTGTTGTAATTGATGTTTTGAAGAGAGAAAAGAGTTGATCCCATCTGTAGAAAGTCCAAGTCTAAGATTCCTTGGTTCAACAGCAAAGTCTGGCCATGACTCGTTCACTTGTGCCCAATTAATAGAATCAACAAGGTGTCACATTGTACCATCATCAATAGCATTGGTAGAATGCCAATGCACATGCATCTTCTGCCATCTTTTAAGATCTGAACATCCTCCTAAATCTATAATTTATTGGAAAATATCTAAGTATCTTTGCTGGAATCCCTACCTTAATCTCATTACCGTGTTTATCTATTTCCCATCTTGAAACTTTGCATCTTGGACAACTTTCTAGCTCTTGAAACTCCTCCTAAAGAGTATGCAATCATTTTTGCAAGCATGCATATTATCGTAACCGAAACCAAATATCTTCAAAAACTTTTTAATACCATCTATACTCTTTGGGAAAACATTGTTTTCGGGTAGCATGTCATGAATTATGACCAATAGCTGATCAAAGTAGTTCCCTGATATACCACTCTTAACTTTAATTCTATACAGTCCCATGATTGTCGAAACCTTTGATGCAATTTTGGTACAATGGAGTTTTAGCTTCTTTTAATTTTTTCCTAAACTCATATTCTTATACTGGTCCATCATCATCATTTGTTTCTCCATTTTCATTCATTTGAAATTGATACGATCATCCGTAAAAAATGCAGTTTTGAACAAATCAAATGCCTTAGTTTCATAATCAATAGTAGTGTCCTTTGTATTAGATCTTCCTTCACCATGAATACTCCAAGAAGAACTCTTATACTTTGTATCCATACCCCTAATTACTAGATGATCAACTATGTTTTCTAATTTTTGATGGCATAAATTTTGGCAATCTCTACATAGGCAAAGCATTCCAGTCAGATTATCCAATCTTCTTGCTGATGAGATTACAAAATTGGTGCTCTTTTTGAGTACTCGGGACTAGTCCTACATGTTAAATCGCAAAAGTTAGGATAACTATTTCAATCGGCGAATAAAAGTATTTTTCAAAAGATCTATGTACATGATACCTTTGTAGCCAAATTCACGACTTATCTATATGAGAAATATGTAACGATTATTGCATATTAGGTTTAGAATTAAGAAGATGGAGATGACATATTAGGTTTAGAATTAGAAACTAAATCTAAAAATCGAGGAGTCTGTAATTTTAGCGAAATTTTTAGCTTCCGGGCAAAAGCAACTCGAAAGGAAACAATGGCTCAGATTAAATGATATAAGTTATCTAAAAATATCCAACGGTGTATGTTGCATCTTGTTTACTATCTCCGCCTCAGCTTCTCATTGGCCAATTTTTATATTACTTTTTCAAATGATATACGAAAAATAGTTAACAAAATATAATTACAAAATTTAAAGTTAATAAGAGAAGAAATATGTTATGCTTATTCAAACCAATATTCAAATGTTATTCCTATAAGTTCATATATCTAAATGAATATAGATTATATGTAATGAATTTGAGTAATATTAGTTATAAGTTCAAAGGATTTATATCAGTTAAGAATCTAGTGTTAAGGTTTACGATTTTGAAATTAAACAACTCAAATGTGAAAACTAAACAACTTAATAAACTGTCAACAGTTTTTGCATGTATATTTAAATGGATATAGATTATATGAGATAAATATGAGTAATATTAGTTATAGGCCTAAAGGGTTTATATCAGCTTAGGGTCTAGTGTTAAGGTTTACGATTTTGAAATTAAACAACTCAAATGTGAAAACTAAAAAACTTAAAAAACTGTCAAAAGTTATTGCATGTATATTTAAATTGATATAGATTATATGAGATGAATTTGAGTAATATTAATTATAAGTTCAAAGGATTTATTTCAGTTTAGGGTTTAGTGTTAAGGTTTACGATTTTGAAATTAAACAACTCAAATGTGAAAACTATACAACTTAATAAACTATCAAAAGTTGTTGCACATATATTTAAATGGATATAGATTATATGATATGAACTTTAGTAATATTAGTTATAGGTTCAAAGGGTTTATATCAGTTTAGCGTATAGTGTTAAGGTTTACGATTTTGAAATTAAACAAATCAAATGTGGAAACTAAACAACTTAATAAACTGTCAAAAGTTGTTGCATGTATATTTAAATGGATACAGATTATATGATATGAATTTGAGTAATATTAGTTATAGGTTCAAATGATTTATATCAGTTTAGGTTCTAGTGTTAAGGTTTACGATTTTGAAATCAAACAACTCAAACGTGAAAACTAATCAACTTAATAAAATGTCAAAAGTTGTTGGATGTATATTTAAATGGATATAGATTATATGAGATGAATTTGAGTAATATTAGTTATAGGTTCAAAGTGTTTATATCAGTTTGGGATCTAGTGTTAAAGTTTACGATTTTAAAATTAATCAGCTCAAATATGAAAACTAAACAACTTAATAAACTATCAAAAGTTGTTGTATGTATATTTAAATGGATATAATATGAGATGAATTTGAGTAATATTATTTACAGGTTCAAAGGATTTATATCAGTTTAGGGTCTAGTGTTAAGGTTTACGATTTTGAAATTAAACAACTCAAATGTGAAAACTAAACAACTTAACGAACTGTCAAAAATTGTTGCATGTATATTTAAATGGATATAAATTATATGAGATGAATTTGAGTAATATTAGTTATAAGTTCAATGGATTTATATCAGTTTAGGGTCTAGTGTTAAAGTTTACGAATTTGAAATTAAACAACTCAAATGTGAAAACTAAACAAATCAAATGTGAAAACTAAACAACTTAATAAACTGTCAAAATTTATCGAAACTTTTATTTTGTAGGGTTTAGGTTTTATGGTATATTTAAGCATTTAGGGTTTAGACTTATCAGTTTAGGATATCATATTGTTGTAAATATTGGTTTCATAAAAATACAAAAGATTTGTTATCTCCATGTTTAGCAGAAAGGGTGACATGTACACCTTTTTTTAAAAAAAACTAGAGATAATGAGAATATGACTGATTGTTTATCTATATATTATATATATAATGGTTTTAGTTATTAATGAATGTGTGTTGATAACGTCTCGCATGATGTTTAATTTTATTTTGGTTTAAATGTTTAAATGTGTAAGATGTATCTGGTTTCGGTGTGTAATGTTGAAACGGTGCAATATTAGGTTTTACTCCTTTGTATATGGATTAGAGTTTATCTTATTGGGTTGAGAGGGAAACAGAAGCGACTTGTCTCTTAAATAAAATTGTTTTAGTTCCTTTTGTCAAATGAAGCACAAACCACGTGTGTCTCAAATGAAATTGATTTAGTTCCTATTATTATGAGAATTTTTTGAGTTGTCTAATCCTGATTTCTATACATTTTCCACATATGTAATGATTACATGCAATGCATAGAAAATTGATTTTGTATCATACACATATTTATGTCAATAATTAAACATATAAAATAAATATTGTGTTATCCTGATTTCTATACTTTTTATACTCCATTAACCGAACCGAACTTGTTAAAATTAACAATAAAATCAAAACTTAACCGAAAAACAAAAATTTAATCAAAATTAAAAATTTTGAACCAAATAAATTGATATTAAAAACGAAAAAACCAAAATTTGAGTGCCGAACCGAAGTGTAGTTTTTAATTTTTAATAGGTTATGATGAAATATCTACTAAAAGACGTTTGGGTAGATACAATAATCTTCTTAATACTGTCACCGAGCAAATACAATAATTATTTATAAAAACCGTCAACTAAAAATGCGGCCTTAATAACTTATTTCCCATAGATTAATTATTATGGGAAATAAATGATGGAAACCCTAATTCAAGATCGTGATCTTTATATAAGCGATTTGTCATCTTAAGTATCTGCAACTTCTTTCTAAACAAAACAAAACTCTTTCTAAAGTTTCATATTCAATCAAATTTCAAGTAGGTTTCATAATAAACCGATGTCTCTTTTATCTCAAGTTTTGCAAATCGTTTTTCTCTCTTCGTTTTTATTTAATTCATTATAATTTTTATTTAAATAAAAAACATCATATGGTTATATTTTTGTATACATACTAATATTTTTGATAATCTTTTCGGCTTTTTCTACCATGATATTTGTTTCCATGATATTGTGTTTACATAACCATCATATTACTGTTATCGTTTTAAATTACCTTAAATGTTATTGATCAATATATATTTTATGCAGAGTCGGCTTCACTGCAACAAAATAAAAAAAAAAATCATATGGTTATTTTTTCGTATACATACTAATATTTTTGATAATCTTTTCGGCTTTTTCTACCATGATATTTGTTTCCATGATATTTTGTTTACATAAACATCATAGTATTGTTATCGTTTTAGATTACCTTAAATGTTACTGATCAATATATATATTTTATGCACAGTCGGCTTCACTGCAACAAAATAATCAACATAATGGCCAAAGGCCTTGCCTTCCATAAATCTCCGACTAAAATAGACAATGCAAACAATACAATCAATAGACATGTACAACACATAAAATCCAACCGCTACAAATATACTTACTCGATATTCATAAGAACAAACTTCAGCACCGACACCCTTTCCATCACTCCCATCGTCGTAACTGCTTGTTCATACACTACATCGTCTATGTACTTTATTCGACCGACTACGTGCACTACATTGTCAAGATAAGAGCATCAGGATTTTCTCTGTTTTATGGCTCTGTTTTCTCTGATTTTGCACTGCATTTGTTCTGCATTAGAGTTACTAAATCTACCCAATCCTATTACTATTTCACATTTATATTCTATTTTCTATTTACCAAATCTAACATAAACACTAATCACTAGGAACATATCATGAACAACAAGAAAAAAGTATTGGTTTCAGTAATGCAGACATGTAACCACGATTTCAACCATGAGAACTCTGAGTACTTGATACATCTGGACTCAGTGATAGGCTCGACATGCCTGATGGTGGTGAAATCAGAGAACTTAATATCCACAAACAAGCAAGTTTTCTAGAAGAACGTACTCGAGTGCCTCACCAGAAACTTTGATAGCTCGACGCTATCGCCTTCCTGCATGAGAGAAATGTCCAGATTGATGGTTGGTAGAAGGGTGCACTGGACGTGGTTTCCAGTGTGGTCAGCAAGTGTGAACTCCCTCACGATCCCGTAAGGGTATATGACTTGAAATCTTCGAATCACGTTCACCCTGAAGGTGTCCTCGCACGTACCAGTGGTGAGATCTCTAACTGTAAGAATAGTCATTGTTGATGAAGATGATAGATGAGAGATCAAAATCTTTGAGATGAGAGATGGAAACAGAAGCGACACGACTTTTAAATGCATTTATTTAATTTTCTTTAATTAAATTAAAAAGAAACGAGAGAGAAACATAAGTGACTAAATGAATTTATTTGATTTCTCTTAGGTCTAATCATGTTCTCCTAGGTAATGATAACATGCATTGCAAGTTAGGTTTCGTGTAGTTGTTATATTTTATTAAATTTTCATTATATCTTTTATCTTCTCAATTTTTTCTACATTAATTGCTCTGGTGTTTGTCACTTAGGTATAGATCTGGTTATGGTTAATTTTATTAAAATGTGTAGTGCTAAAATTTAACATTACAATTTGTACCATTAATTTTGTACTTGTTGTTCAGTGACTTGTAGGTTCAAGAAAATACAAACAACATTGTTACACTTGATTCAAACTAACAATAATTTATCATTTGGCCAAGAAACAGTTGACCCTATTGCATCTGAAATATATAAAAAATTTCATTTGGCCTCCACACATTCGCCTTACCAATCTTAATAACTTCAACCAAAACCTTTGTTGCATTTGGACCTATGGGTACGAAGTGGCACTTCTTCTTTGGATCCGTTGAAGCTACTTTTCCTTCAGCTACCTTGCGTCCAAAGTTGTTGCCGTCCAAAATAATACACTTCTCCTTTGCACTTCTCTTGGAACTATTGTTGTTGTGTGGACTCTACAATTGAAACAAAAATAGAATCAAGTAATAGATCAGTCATTAATTAACTAGAATAGTAATAACATACCATTTTTTGGATGATATGGGTTCGTAGGGGTTTCGTCATTGGATGTTGGGTTAAGGAGTTCAATGTTTAATAGTGGCCATGCAATTTTCTCATGAAGTACATCAGAGATGAATACCATGGCAGGAGTTGGCCTCCAAAGAAAAGCTTTGGCCTTACAAATTGTGTCAACTTTAACACTAACAACATTTGGACCTATAGGGATATTGTTGACCCTTTCCATTGCATCTGTTGAGCAAATGATACCTTCACCAAAAACCTCATTGTCTCCATTGGTATAATCAAAGATTTTACATCTTTGTGTCTCATCTAAACTTGTTTCCTGCAATGTAAAAGTGAAATAATTATGTACTTGAATAGTAAGAAAATTATATAGAGAAACTTACATATATATCGTCTTGAGAACTTGTTTCCCTGTCCACAATAACTTTCTCAACAGGCCATGCAATCTTCCATCCCACAGCTAGGCCAATTGATGCTACTAACTCTGATATAGGCCTCCAAAGAGCAGTTTCATGTGTGATTGCAGATGTCACAATAATGACTACTTCCGAAGGACCAACTGTTATCCTACCAACTTTGTAGTATGGATCAACAGAGCAAAATGAACCTTCCCCAATCACAACATCTCCCGAGTCAATCCAATCCAACACTTGTACTCTCACACTTTCTTCAATTCAGAAACACTCTCAGATGTTTCGGTACCACCAGTGGTTGTCTGAAACATGACCACTGATTAAATTAAATAAGGAAACTGATTTAAACTGATATAAAAAGATAATTAACTTATTTCTAGCTAATCCCTCCACAATTCCCTTCAACTTTTCAATATGACTTTGCAAATCAGCAATCTTCGAGTCTCTAGCTTGTAGAAATGATAGCTTAGTAGAACTGATCCCTCTGCCATACCCTCTCACTCTTCCATGTTTCTCTTTTCCCAAAACCTTGCTCACTGCATCTTCCTTGAAGTTATCATAACATGTAGAGTCCATATGACTATCGAGTGGCTGTATTTGTTCCTAATATAAATATTTTACACACAAGATATAACAATGATCATTTATATAAGTAACAATGTATAAAAAAACATTTCATAACTACTTACAACAGTGTGAACAAATTCAGGCCTCACGACTCTACCATATGTATGTGTGTGTCCGGCAATCCAAATCTTACTCCTACTAATCTTATTTGGATCTGGACTCTTCTTTTTCTTTATAACAAAAAAAGATTAAATATTGAATAATCTTTTACATAGTATTTAATTGAATATTCATTTTAATTACCATTTCATAAGCTAATCTAAGCAATCCTTTGCGATTGGTTGTGTGAGGCATATGTTTTTTTTCTCAGCTGTCTGTACTTGTTACTTGTTTCCTCCAATAAAATTACTTAATTAAAGCTAAAAGACATATAAAAAAGACAACATGACCATTACATCAACATTAACAACCTTGAACGTGTGAGATGTCTTGCTCCTAACCCATGAGTTCCATACTTGAGAAGATGAGATGTTGCTGGGTTTTAAAGCAATCCTCTCAGCAACATTTTTGGAATTTCTTACTTGTGCCATTAGCCTTCACTTCCCAGCCCTCCACAAACATCCCAACTGCTTCATAACAACCTCTTTCTGCCACTCTTCTTTCATGTCAAACCTCTCATGTATCAAAATATGCTAAAATGAACACTTGGGTCAAGATAAATTGCTTAAATGGTCAAACATACTTGGATCTCCTCCCATATAGTATCCTTAGACACTTGATCAAGTTATCTCCAGCCAGGCAAGGTAACTGGAACATGTTCTCTCACTAGAGGACCAAGAAAAGATGACAATGTAACAGAACCAGGTCCAACATGTTCACCATACTCATTGGAAGACATTGAGATCCTTTCATTAGGATCTCTAGCCACTGTATGCATCGTTGTTGGTCCTCTTCTCTTTTTTTCCTTCAGTTCAGCAAATGGAGTTTGATTTCCTTGAGTACTCTCATTGTTAACCCTATGTTGATCCATGTTAACATGGTCATTATGTTCAGTACTCTGATCATTTTCTTCATGGTCCATTATGTTTAGTACTCTGGTCATTTTCTTTCTCAAGAGCTTGTTTCTCAGTAACTTCTATCTTATCTTCAAGTATTACCTTCTCATCCTCATCATGCTCAACAAAACCATCATCATCCTCACTAACTTTATCCTCATCTTCAAGTCGTCGTACATTCTCACCCTCTATCTAATTCTTCAGGTTCAACTGCCTCATTGGAATTTGACAAGTTAACGTCCTTATTTTTTTCTAGAACTCCTTCTTTTCCTTGTTTGAATCTCATCATTGCTAGCATTTTTTACCCCATCTTGATCCATGTTAACAGGTTCTTCTTCGACGTGTAGCCTCCTCTCATCCTTACTGTCATTTCAGAACTGAGAATAAAAAATAACATTTTAGCTAAAAGTTATGTTATTTTTAGCTAAGTTCCACATCTAACGAATTCAAACAATCTGTATATAGATGATACCTTGAAATAAAAATAATGAAATTAACTAAACCTAAAATAGCGAACATGCATGGGTAATTCAGAACCGCATAATCGATATACATAGACCTAAAATTAACTAAAAGCTAAAGTATATGAGGAAGGTACCTTCTCGATTAAAAAATGGAGCTTCGAATTGGTGAGATAAACAATGTATCGAAGTAACACATACACTGAAGATATTCTGAAAATAATGAAGAAAGAGAGAAATAACTAAGTTGAATCGATTGTTTTGAAAAAGTTAAGTGATTTTGTAAGTATCATAGCGTTTTTTGTATTATCTGCAATAGTAAGTGCCGAAACTAAGCAAATTTACGCGTTTAAGTATTTTGTTTCCCGAGAATGAAACAATAGCGTCCAAAAAATGAAACGCTATGGATAAAACCCGTGTCCATGTACAATAGCAGTTACAAAAAAAAACGCTATCCTAGGACGCTATCGATAGTCATATTTCTTGTAGTGATATATGTTCAATCTCACCAGTGTTACCACGTCTGAGCTTGCGAGAGGGAATTAGAAGATCCAGAACGATGATAACGATTTAAAGAAGATCAAAAAATATTTAAAATATCTTTTACATAATTAGAATTTTTGTCAATATTTATAGCATACATTTATGTATATTCTAGATTAGGAAATTATTTTATTGTATAAACATGTATAGTTTTAAATTTATATGATTGTGAGAAATTCTTCTTAAACAAAAGTCTCATATCAAACTTGTCATATAATTCAGTTTTGTATAAAATCAGATAAAAAGAGTAACTTAAATTCTTAATCAAGATAAACTACAAAACTGATGTTCCACCACCACCGTGTACAGTCAGGCTACTGATTTAATTCAATATATATATATATATATATATATATATATAAANAATATATATATATATATATAAACGTATAAATCGTGAAAGAACCTCCCATTAGTTTATTAAACACAAATCTTATAAAATTGGTAAGTTACAGAAAAAATTATTGACATATGAAATCATTAAGTATGCAAGAATATCAAATATTTTATATAACAGGATCTTCGGTGAGTTTCTAAGCTAATTATAAATACATCAATGACCTTATAAAGAAAAACAACTTTTCTCCTTCAGACCATAACAAACACACAATGTCTGATCAACAGTCTCTAAAGATGATTGAGACAAGTCATATTTCTCCACAAAACGGCATCATACCATCCACCAAACTCCCTCTCACCTTCTTCGACGTTACAATGCTCAATATAGGACCCGTTGAGTCTCTCTATTTCTACTCTCATGCAATATCAACCGATCTTTTCCTTAAAGAGTTTCTCCCAAATCTCAAACAATCACTCTCCATCACTCTCCAATATTTCTTCCCTTATGCATCTAGTATCATCATCCCTCCTCTTCCCGAACTTCCTTACTTAAGCTACGTCGATGGTCAAGATTCTTCTCTTGTATGATAGAATATTCTGTTATTAGATTGTAAATATCTCAACAAATTCCCAGATTTTGTGTAACAATCATGTAACTGTATTGCCTTTATATTCTAATGAAATGAATGAATCCCTTCAGGGAATTTACATAAACTTACATGGTATCAGAGCTCTAGGTTCTCAACTTTTCTACACTTCATTCATTCCTCTTCTTTTCTTCCTCAATGGCAATTCCCGTTGAACGTGCTTACGGAGTCACGAATATCAAATCCCACATTCCCATTACTCTGGATCAAGACGAACACAACTACGATGCCTGGAGAGAATTGTTTCTCACCCATTGTCTCACTTTCGATGTCCGTGGACATCTTGATGGCACACTGATTGCTAATGGTGCCAATGACGGAGCATGGGAAAAACGAGATGGTCTGGTTAAACTCTGGATCTATGGCACACTTTCTCCAGACCTTTTCCGATCAACATTCGAAACTGGTGGAACTGCTCGTGATGTGTGGCTTCGCATCGAAAACAAGTTCCGTAATAACAAAGAAGCACGGGCAATTCAATTGGACAATGAACTACGTACCATTGAAATTGGTGACCTGTCAATTCAAGCATACACACAGAAGCTCAAATCAATTTCCGATCTCCTTAAGAACGTTGATTCCCCGGTTACTGAACGCACACTTGTGATGTATCTTCTCAATGGCCTTAACGAGAAGTATGATAACATAATCAACGTTATCAAGCATAAGGAGCCCTTTCCCTCTTTCGAAAGTGCAAAGTCAATGTTGGAGCTAGAAGAGACTCGTTTGAAAAGAGCCATTAAACCTTCTGCCACATCATACACGGACCTTTCCTCCTCTACCACGGTCCTCTCTGTTGAACGCTCAACTGAAACTCAACCTCGACCTCGTCAACAACGTCCAACCAATTACCGTGGAAACAATCGGCGAAATGGATTTCGCTCACGAGGAAGAGGACAGTCGGGAAACACAAATCATAATCGCTGGTCGTCCTTTCCTAATTGGGCTCCTCCTAACCCTTGGGCTTCTTCTTATCCACCATGGGCCTATCAACAAACGTATGGCCCACAAGACTCAAGGAACCAACAGCCTGCACTTTTACCTTCTCCACATCGTAATCAACAAGTAACTGCCACCCAGCCTACAGCTTTTGCTCAAGCCTATTCGACTGATACTCTTCAAGACATCACTGTCGGGGACTGGTACATGGACTCCGGAGCTACGTCTCACTTGTCCGCTACATCTCATGGTTCATCTTCCCTTAATTCTTCTTCCAAAC
Organism: Iberis pinnata; assembly: GCA_900406425.1. Classification (NCBI taxonomy): domain Eukaryota; kingdom Viridiplantae; phylum Streptophyta; class Magnoliopsida; order Brassicales; family Brassicaceae; genus Iberis; species Iberis pinnata. The sequence goes on along the minus strand of OVBE01001883.1, from coordinate 5,592 downwards.
CGTTACATCTCAAAGATATTTTGATTGTTCCTAATATAATCAAAAATCTCATATCCGTCCGTAAATTCACCCGAGATAATCTTTGTTCTATTGAATTTGATCCTTTTGGCTTTTCTGTGAAGGACCTTCCAACTCAGAAACTTCTGCTCCGATGTAACAGTTCCGGAGATCTCTACTCCGTTCCAGCTCATCTTAATAAAGCTCCTTCTTCGGCTCTCTTGGCTTCGACACCCACTCTTTGGCATAAACGTCTTGGACACATCAATGCCTCTGCAATAAAAAATCTTTCAGCTTCTAATTTAATTTCTCTTTCTAATAATAATTTTGAAAGCTCATGTACTACTTGTCGCTTGGGTAAAAATAATAAAATCCCTTTTGTTTCTTCACAAACTCAAGTAACAAACCCCTTTCAAATAATCCATTCTGATTTATGGATGTCACCGAATGCATCTTTAAGTGGATTCAAATACTATGTTCTTTTTCTAGATCATTACTCACATTTTGTTTGGGTTTATCCACTTAAAAGAAAATCAGAGGTGTATTCAAAGTTTGTACATTTCTCAAAATATGTTCAAACTCAATTCAATACATCAATAAAAGCTTTACAATGTGACAACGGTGGAGAATACAATAACGCCAATTTTCTTAACTATCTCGCTGAGACCGGCACCGTTGTCCGTTTTTCTTGTCCCCATACTTCTCAGCAGAACGGCAAGGCTGAGAGAATGATTCGAACTTTGACAAACTCAATCCGAGCATTGCTGATCCAAGCACATTTGCCAGCTCCTTATTGGGCTGAAGCCTTGAATGTGGCTGCTCATTTACTCAACATAACTCCCTCAACAGCCATTCAAAATCAAATTCCCTTTGCTCTCCTTTACAACACACGCCCAACGTACTCCCATTTAAGAGTATTTGGCTGCCTTTGTTTCCCAAACTTAAACTATTCTTCATTACCAAAACTTGAACCAAGATCAACTCCATGCCTTTTCCTTGGTTACCCGACAAATCATAAAGGGTATAGGTGCTTAGACTTGAAAACCAATCGAGTTATCATTTCCCGCCATGTTTATTTTGATGAATCAATATTTCCAAGAGCTAAGTCCCTCCCACCTAACCCATCACCTACTGTTTCTCAACAAGATGATGACTCACCTTCACCATTAAACCTTTTACTTCAACCACGTGCTGAACCTATCTTTACGCCTCCAAATCCTACCAATCACACTCCACCAACCTCTTCCATAACCCAAATTCCACCCACCACTCAAACAGCAATTCAACCATCACCTATACCTCATCCTATGCTTACACGTGCAAAGGCTGGGATTCGAAAACCCAAACAGCTTCTTTCTCTCCAAACTAGCTCTTATTCACCTATTCCAAACAGCCACAATAAAGCATTCTCAGACCCAAATTGGAATCAAGCAATGACTGATGAAATCAATGCGATGTTAAAAACGAAAAGTTGGGATTTGGTACCTAGACCACCTAATACTAATGTTGTGCGTTCTATGTGGCTATTTAGACACAAATATGATGCAGATGGTCAGGTAATCAGACATAAAGCGCGCCTTGTTGCTAATGGGAAATCGCAAGAGCAGGGGATTGATTTTACAGAGACATTCAGTCCCGTTGTAAAACCGGCAACAATCCGCACAGTTTTAACCATCGCAGTCTCACAAGAATGGCCTATCCACCAACTTGACGTCAAGAATGCTTTTCTCCATGGCAAGCTTCAAGAGACTGTTTATATGTTCCAACCACCATGTTTCGCTGACAAAAATCACCCGGATTATGTCTGTAAACTTCAAAACGCTGTGTACGGCTTGAAACAAGCTCCTAGGGCTTGGAACTCACGGATTGCCTCTTACCTAACTCGGATAGGCTTCGTCGCAAGCAGAGCTGATTCATCCTTGTTTATCTACAGAAAACATTCAGGAACAGCCTACCTTCTCCTCTACGTAGACGATGTTATTCTTACTGCATCAACATCTCAGCTTCTGCAAAACATTATACAGGCTTTAAAAAAAGAGTTCCCCATGTCTGATTTAGGGAAGGCCCATCACTTCCTAGGAGTTAAAGCCCAATTTACAAAATCAGGCCTTTTCTTAAGTCAGCAAAGCTATGCAAAGGATATTATAAATCGAGCCCACATGTCTCATTGTAAGCCTGTATCTACTCCAGCAGATGTAAATTCGAAGCTTTCTGCAAAAGACGGCGACCCGGTCGCAGATCCGACGACGTACCGTTCCCTCGCCGGCGCACTTCAATATCTCACATTCACGAGACCGGATATCTCCTACGCAGTCCATCAAGTATGTCTCTATATGCACGACCCACGCGAACCGCACCTCACCGCCTTGAAACGAATAATCCGCTACATTCAAGGTACGATAACGTATGGATTGCGACTCACAAAAGGTAACTATGATACACTCACATCTTACACAGATGCGGATTGGGCGGGTTGCCCGGATACTCGCCGCTCAACATCCGGGTATTGTGTCTTTCTTGGACCGAATTTGGTCTCTTGGTCTGCCAAACGGCAGCAAACAGTCTCCCGATCAAGTTCTGAAGCAGAATACAAAGGCATCGCTAATGCTGTTGCTGAGCTAACCTGGCTTAGAAACCTTCTGCTCGAAATGCATCAACCACTCAAGAAGTCATCAGTTGTCTATTGTGACAATATCAGTTCGGTATACCTTGCAACCAATCCAGTACAACATCAAAGAACGAAACACATCGAATTAGACATTCACTTCGTTCGAGAAAAAGTGGCAATCGGACAGGTTCGTGTATTTCACATTCCATGTTCCCTCCAATATGCAGACATTTTCACGAAAGGCCTACCGTCATCGTTGTTCACGGAATTTAGATCCAGTCTAACCGTCCTCCCATCAGACGGTTCCACTGCGGGAGGATGATAGAATATTCTGTTATTAGATTGAAAATATCTCAACAAATTCCCAGATTTTGTGTAACAATCATGTAACTGTATTGCCTTTATATTCTAATGAAATGAATGAATCCCTTCAGGGAATTTACATAAACTTACATTGTATTCATCGTTTCTGAGTCTCTTAGAGACGACTTTGACTATCTCATAAGCGATTTACCTAAAGATGCAAAAGTCTTAGATGACTTCATGCCCAAGTTACCTCCTCTTCATGTATCTCCTTTAGGGTTTCAGATCAGTCCTATCATGGCGATGCAAGTTACAATCTTTCCGGGTTATGGAATCTCTATAGGGAACGCTTCTACACATGTCGTAGGAGATGGTATCTCGTTCTCTAGTTTCATGAAGTTTTGGATGTACAAATCCAACGGTGGAGATCCCACGACTCTTCTTCCTTCTCTACCAATTATTCACAGCTGCAGAAACGCAATCAAGGACCCTGACCAAGTAGCTGTTAGCTATTTGGAGTGGTTTTGGAGCCTAAACTATGAAAACCAAAGCAAAGACAATATTATTACCCTCATCACTCCAGAAGACATGGTAAGAGCAACGTTTACAGTGAGGCGTGATCAATTAGACAGTCTCAAACGTTTGGTCAAAGATCAAACTTCAACTTTTGTTGTAACCCTAGCTCTAACATGGGTTAGTATGATCAAGACACTAATTGAAGAAGCTAAAGACGACAGAGATGAAGAAGAAAGTGTCCATTTGATTTTTATTATTGATTGCAGGAATCGTCTCAAATATGAAGAACCAATACCATCAAATTACCTAGGGAACTGTGTGGCTCCATGCTTCTTGTCTGTCAAGAAACAAGATCTTGTCGGAGAAAACAGCTTTTCAGTCGCTTCCTATGCTATAAGAGCATGTATCAAGGAGATGTTATCAAGCGACATCGTTAAAACAGCAGCCACTTGGGGACAGAGAGTACAGAAGTTGTCCGAATCCCGTTTCTCGGTCTTTATTAGTGGATCTCCGATGTTGGGTTTGTACGGTTTGGATTTTGGATTGGGTAAGCCGTGTAAATTGGAGATTATGCACACTAAAAAAAGAGGTCTGATTTCTATATCTGAGTCAAGAAATGGCACTAATGGAGTCGAGATTGGATTAGTTTTGGACAAGACACAAATGAATGCTTTTAGTATGACTCTACAACATGAGTTAGACAAATCACAAATATGACATCCATCTTCAACTGTTTTCTGGTTTAAAAGAACGAATAAATTTGTTATCTAGTTTGGTTTTGAGTCGTTTCGTTTAAATTCCTGTATCATTTTCGTTTCTGTCAGGATTAATAAAAGTATTTATCTGAGATTTATTTTGTCAATATTATTTTACATTATAATTTTGCCAAGTCTTCTTAGCCTTGTCCTAGCTAGTGCATGACATGACTTAGGCATGTAAAGTTCAATTCCCGAAAAAATCTTTGTAGCATTTAACAAGCTAAATGGCCTTTCTTCTCCATCAACAAACAGAAGAGCATGTTTCATTACGTTAGATGTAGCAATTAACTATCCGGAATGGCTCCAAAGTTTGTTTACATTAAAGAGTTCTTCCTCGATCTGTTTGATTTTTGTGTTGTGGCTCCTTCTGGTGTGGGTTTTTTGGGCTTTGGCTTTTCATAAGTTTGTTCTATCATAGTTTTTTCTTTATATTTAACAGACTAATAAGTTTTCTCAAGTCTTTTGTTAGTTTAAGGAAATATTTTATAAGCTGAGGTTCTATATTATGGCCCCGGAACATTTAAATCCTCAATTATTAATAAATTATAGATTAATTCCTGAACTTTTAACTTAATATTATAATTCCCCAACAATCAGTTGACTAGATAAATTGATAACGGAGTTTAGTCAAAGTTTAATATATATATATATATATATTTTTTTCACGAAGTTTAATATATTTAACAAAAAGCTTAAAAACGTTAAATGTATCCGGTAAAAAAAAATTTTAAAGGAGGAATTACTGTAATAATCTCTTTCTGTACAACAAAATAGGCTGGCATCAGATCAGTTCATATATTGAAAAGGAGGTCTTTAAATCATCAAAGGGAGATACATAGAGACTGCACAAATATGAATTGAAAAAAATATCTCTAACAAAATCACCTTGCGAGGATTTGCTTCAACAATCTCTCTCTTTATAGAGATTATACATAGTTTTGGTCTCTGTAACAATGACAACAAATAAATAATAAGTAGAAACACTTTTTTTTAGAGCAACTCATATAACATAAACACAAAAACCACAATTCTCACTGTTTTCACCATGAAAACTTCCTACATGTTCCATGTTATATCACTACAAGAAAACAAGGGAGAAACTAACGGAAATTTATGACGGATAAAATCCGTCAGATATTTGTGACGGAATAAGTGACAGAAATAAGGTCCGTCAGAAATTTCTCTATATAACCACAACCTCTCCTACCATTATTTCACACACAAATTCACAAACATTTAAAGTTCTAAAATGGCTACTCGNTTATTTTCGATCGTGGATGGATGGTGAGAGGGTGAATCCGGAGACAAATCTTTTGAATGAGGAATATGCGAATGGTGTGATGGAATACATGAGAATTAGCGTGTCGCCAACCTCGGGGCAACAGTCGTAAGTTAACATGTCTATGTTCT
>OVBE01001882.1:0-33638 GCA_900406425.1 Iberis pinnata | reverse complement strand
ATATGGGTAAAGATCTGAAGATGACCTTTGACATTCAAGAAGTAATGAAGCAACCAAGTCTAGAAAGAGAGATATTTTACATAGAATAGATGAACCAACTTGCTGATGAATTGTTAGAAGAGATGAATGAGGAGGATCATCTTCGGACCACTTTAACAAAGAATGGGGATAAGGGGTTTCTACACGGTGAATCTATGGTTTACGAGATGATATTGGATTCACATAAACCATTAGAGCTTGAAGAACCATTTGAAGATGTCCAAGATTCAGAAAGACAAGTTTTCTCTACTACTGGGGAGAATGGACTTGAACTGAAACCAAGTCAGTTGCTCACCCATGCACATACATATTCGGGATCATTAGAAGACTGGTCTGAGCTAAATTCGCCATATCTAGACTTGAAACCGCTTCCCAAAGGGCTAAACTACGCTTTTTTGGACTCAATTCCACATACCCAGTCATAGTAAATGATGCACTTAAAGATGATGAGTTGCATTTGATGTTGACTGAATTGAAGAAATTTAGGCAAGCTATAGGGTATTCATTAGATGACATCAAGGTAATATCACCTAATTTGTGCACTCATAGAATTAATCTTGAAAATGAATCTTACTCTAGCATTGAACCCAAAAGAAGACTAAATCCTAATTTGAAAGAAGTGGTGAAAAAGGAAATTCTGAAGTTGTTGGATGATGGTGTTATCTATCATATCTTAGATAGTACTTGGATGTGATCAGTCCATGGTGTCCCTAAAGCTAGAGGAATTACCGTTGTGAAAAATGATAGGGATGAATTAATACCAACTCGAACAATCACTGTTCATAGGATGTACATCGATTATAGAAAGTTGAATGCTGCATCTAGGATATATCACTTCCCATTACCCTTCATTGAAAAAATGTTAGAATGACTAGCGAACCACGCTTACTATTGTTTTCTTGATGGGTATAGTGGATTTTTCCAAATCCCTATCCACCGTCAAGATCAGGAAAACACCACTTTCACATGACCTTACGGTACTTTTGCATATAGAAGGATGTCGTTTGGCCTTTGCAATGCACCTGCCACCTTTCAAAGGTGCATGAATTCAATCTTTTCAGATTTAATCGAGGAGATGGTTGAGGTATTCATGGACGATTTCTCCGTGTATGGCTCTTCCTTCTTCTCTTGTTTGTTTAATTTGTGCAAGGTACTCACCAGGCGCGAGGAAACAAGTTTGGTTTTGAACTGGGAAAAGTTTCATTTCATGTTAAGGGAAAGAATCATCTTAGGGCACAAGATCTCTGAGAAGGGGATAGAGGTGGAAAAAACAAAGGTTGATGTTATGATGCAGCTACAACCACCAAGGATGGTGAAATATGTCCGGAGTTTTCTAGGTCATGCAGGATTTTATAGAAGGTTCATCAAGGACTTTTCGAAGATAGCTAGGCCTTTGACAAGGCTGTTGTGCAAGGAAACTTATTTTGACTTTGACTCTGAATGTCTGAAGGCCTTACACCAAATCAAGTACGCCTTGGTATCTGCCCCAATAGTTCAAGCCCCAAACTGGGATTACCCATTTGAGATCATGTGCGATGCGTCTGACAATGTAGTTGGAACAGTTTTGGGGGAAAAAAATAGACAAAAAGGTGCACGTTATCTACTACGCTAGTAGAACCATGGGTGATGCTTAGGAAAAATATGCCACAAGAGAGAAGGAGTTGCTAGCAGGTGTCTTCGCATTTGAAAAATTCAGAAGCTATTTGGTTGGTTCAAAGGTTATACTCTACATGGATCATGAAACATTAAGGTATATCTATGCGAAGAAAGACACTAAACTGAGGTTTTTGAGATGGATCGTATTACTGCAAGAATTCGACATGGAGATAGTATACAAGAAAGGGATCGAAAATGGAGTAGCAGATCGTTTTTCCAGAATTAGGATTGATGATTCATTTCCAATCGATGACTTTATGCCAAAGGAGCAGCTCATGATGATACATACTTGTGCATTTGTAGAAACATAAGTAGTAACCACAAAAGTAGCACCTTGTATGCAGCTTTGGTTAATTTCAAGGTTTGATGCTTATAAGAAGAAGAAGTTCATGAGCAATGTGAATCATTACTATTGGGATGACTCTTTTCTCTACAAGAAGGGTCCGGATGGACTATTCAAAATATGCATATCCGAAGATGAAGTGAGAGGAGTTCTGGAACACTATCATGGATCTACACATGGAGGACATTTTGCAACATTTAAGACTGTTGAGAAGATCTTGCAGACTGGTCTATGGTGGCCAACCATGTTTAAGGACACGTATGGTTTCATCTCTGAGTGTGACCCTTGTCAAAGAACCGGTAATATTGGAAAGAGGAATGAGATGCCTTAGAATCCAATTCTGGAAATTGAAGTGCTCGATGTTTGGGGTAACGATTTCATGGGACTGTTCATCCCCTATATTTTGGGAACAACTACATTCGGGTGGCTGTTGATTATGTCTCTAAATGGGTTGAGGCAATTGCATGTTCAACCAATGATGCAAAGGTGGTTATGAAACTTTTCAAGAGTGTGACCTTTCCCAGATTTGGTGTACCAAGAGTTGTCATAAGTGATGGCGGGTCTCATTTCATCAACAAGGTGTTTAAGAATCTGTTGAAAAAGTATGGGGTAAAGCACAAGGTGGCGACGCCTTATCATCCCCAAACCAGTGGACAAGTTGAAGTTTCCAACGAACAGATTAAAGCTAATCTGGCAAAGATTGTGCGAAATTCAAGAAGAGAGTGGTCAACCAAGCTTGATGACGCACTACGGGCATATAGGGTAGCTTTTAAGACACCAATAGGGCACACACCATTCCAGCTCCTCTATGGGAAAGCATGTCACTTGCCGGTAGAATTTGAGTACAAGGCACTCTGGAAAACTAATCTCCTGAATTTTGATCTCAAGACAGCTAAGGAAAAGAGGGAGATGAACCTGCATGAACTTGAAGAGATCAAAATTGTAGCTTATGAAAGTTCTAAGGTCTATAAAGAAAGAACCAAGGTATTTCATGACAAGAAGATCTTAGTCAAGGAGTTCAAGGTTGGTGATCAAGTACTCTTATTCAACTCAAGGCGAAGGTTATTTCCAGGAAAGCTTAAATCAAGATGGTCCGGTCTATTTTCAGTCAAGGAAGTTCTACCATATGGAGCCACCACTCTGATCGCAAAATCTTGGGAAGGATTTACAGTGAATGGTCAAAGGATAAAACCTTACTTGGAAGATATGATCATTTCAGAAGGGACCTCGGTTCTCCTTGGAGAATCGTCTTAGGGTCAATAGAATTAAAACAGGAAGTCAAGATTAGAGACTTTAAACAACCTCACTTGGGAGGAAATCCCATGTTTATCCTTGTACATAAAATTTTCTTTTAAATTCATGTGTAGTTTTTTTAACGCATTTAAGTTTTTGTTTGGTTTTGGGTTTTTCAGGTACCATATATCATGTTGCATACACTTGGCATAGGAAAAAAGAGGAATTGTTTTGGCCGAGAAAAGTTGGTCGAGCCCTTGAGATACATAGCCGAGCCCGAAAATTCATTCTGGTCGAGCCTAACGTTTTCACATCGAGCCGGCCTAAGCTCTCATCGAGCCGAAAAGAACTTGATCAAGCCAAAAGCATCTTTCATCGAGTTGAAAAATTTTCACAGCGAGCCCCAATAATTCTTCACATCGGCTCGATCAAGTAGTAGCACCTCAACTCTATTTCCACTTAGCCAACATCCAAAATGGTCAACACTTCACTTTACCTCCCTTTACCTACACCACAAGGAGACAAAGGAGTGTCCTCTCCAAATTTCCACTTTACTTCTCCTCCACAAGGGTTTTCATGATTTGAATGACTATTCCAAGGACAACACCTCCTCCACATGTTATCAACTTCTCTCCTCCATCACAAGCTTCAACTTCACCTCCCCAACACATACAATTTTGACCCCATGTCTACTTAAGGGAGTTCACTTCTCACTCCTTTTCTACTCTTACATCTTCCATTAATCTCATACTTGTAATTGTTCTCATAAAATCCTTTGCTCCAACATTCTCCACTTCTTCGGTGTTTTGTTCGATTTACCTGAGGTTTCAAGATTCAACAGATTTGCACCAAGCTTTTAAGAATCATCAAACTCGTTTTTTAGCTCTTAAACTCATAAAAACTTGATTTGAAATTTTTGAAACTTGGTTTTGGTTCTGTTTTGGAAGTAAAAATAGGTTTTGTTTATGAAAGTTTTGGTTCCTCAACTTTTGTAAGTATGTTACGGAAGTTTAAAAATCTTGGCTTTGACCCTCTGAATTCTCTAAAAAATTGGTTTTGCATTGATCACCCCACTTAACTTGAAACTGCACATGACATTGTTTTTAACTCTAATATGGTCCTTCATGTCTCAAACAGGATTAGTCCAAAGTGTTTTTACATAGACATTTGAACTTCTCTAACTTCTTTGTTTTCTTTTACAGAAGCTATCATGTCAAACAGAGGAATGCCCAACAATTTAAGTGGACCTTTAGTTGAAGATATTTACAGGACACTGATGCAAGTCGATTTCGATTCAATATTCCCTGATGCAGAAAGCTTGGGAACCCTAGGCCTCCTTGAACAAGTCAAATATATATTGAAGGATATGGGGATATCAAGCGTGCTTACAATAGAGTTTGAAGCTCACCATAAACCGACATGCATGTTCCTGTCTTCCTTAGAAGTGTTCTCTTCTGAGAGAAAGAAAGGTGACGAGAATGAGGGAGGTTTTAAGAGGTAAAACTCACAAGTTCACTTTCGATTAATTGGAAGCTATTTATGGCTTCTAGGGCAAGAGGTTTCAATCGAATGTATTTGAAAGTGTTGCAGACGAGATCAAAATCATTTGGGATGTGATAGGGTCCGCAACATGTCCGCAACACTATGTGATATCACTCAGTTTTAATGTGATGACTCTCAATTTTCATGGATTTTACATATCGATTAGCATCAATTCCGAGGTCTAAAAGCGTGCATACATCACATTTATGGTTTATTTTAGTAAGTTTATTATTTTTAGGAATTTTGCATTTGAATTTTCATATGCACACATTTTGGAGATTTTTCAGGAGTTTCAGGAGTTTTCGGGAAGGATTTGTGAGATTTCAGAAAAGCAGGACGTAACATGGAATGGAGCAGCACTTAGCATGGATTGGACTGGATCTACCTTAGAACCAAGGCAGGATCTATCTCAACACTTTCTAGATCGATCTCAACACCTTCACGATTAATCTCAACTCTTTTCAGGATCGATCTCAACACTTGCAGGATCGATCCCACTGCCTTCTCTATATCGATCTGAATCGAACTCACAGCTTCACCATGATTAATCTCATCTTACCATCTGGAACGATCTAAGATTGATCCCAACACACCTCAGATTGATCCCATCTCAAACCAGGATCGATCCCTCTCTCTCTCTCTCTCTCTCATTCAACGAAATCTGTGAAGTCTCATGCGAAGCTAATGAAGTGCATGGAGTTGAAGCAAGGCTAAGAAGAAAACAAGGAAAGATCGATCTCACATATATCTGGATCGATCTTAGTACTTAATACCTGAGATCTATCCCAACCTTAGACACACCTTGGAAGCATCTCAGTTGGATCGATCTCATGCAAGCGTCTTCAGCTCGGATCTATTACGCACTTACCAACTCAAAGTCAAACACGCTCCAACCCGACCAACTCAAATCCGGATACCACCTGAATCAAGGCCCAAGATCCAAGACAATGATTGGCATTTTTTCTATAGTGCGAATTAGGGCTTTTCTCTGAACACTATACAAGCCCTAATTCGCCTCCGTTTGTAAAGAGCTTAGTTTTTCTTTCGTTTTGAGGTTTTAGTCTTAGGTTTTATTTTCTTATGTTGTTCTTCATGTTCTTGGTGTAAAAACCATATTTATTTCAAGTTCTTAGTTAATCTCCTGTTTTTCTCTAGCTTTCTTGTTTAGCTTTACTTTGTTGCATATCTAATGCATGTTGATTTACGTTTTAAGCTTTAATCTCCTATTTTAGTTTACTGTTTTATTGATTTTCTTCATTTTTGGGTTTATGTTCTTGCTATTGTTCATATGTTTTTCCCAGATCTGCATGTTTACCTTTGAAGTTATGTTTTCTGTTTCATATGCTTCTACTCCCATGAGTAGTGAGTAGTCATCTAAGTTCCTGAGGGTGGGGGTAGACTAGGATTGATGTTCTGGGTTTACCTTAGTACCTAAGATGTTTGTTTTTAGATCCCTTATGTTTCACCTGTACGTAATGTTGATTGTATTTCTACCCGAAAGGGATTCGAAAACCTGTCGTTAGGCCCTTCAACACCGGAATGTGAGTCATTGAAGGTTTCCAGACCTAGGTGATTTCAGAGATTCGTTTTCCCCTTCTAAGGCATTAGATGTTGGGAAGCTTATTGACTAGAGTAGTAGTTGTTAATGCCTGTTAGGTAGTCACCGTGTATGACGACAGTTGAGTCTGTGATTATCTTGCTTGAGATTGGTTGCCAAGGAATTGGAATTGATTGCATGTGTTGCTACTGCCTAGGGGTTAGCTCATTGTATGAGGTATGTTATGTGCTTAGGTAACCTAGAATAGATCCTTAGTCAATTACCCTATGTCCTCAGGAACTGCTTTACATTGCTTGCACCTTTCACCTTTTTTGCATTTACTCTGTTTTTACTTTCAAGTCTTTTATGCTTCTTTCTGTCTTATGTTCATTGCACTTAGGACCTTTTAGTAACAACCTATTTTAAAACTTATCTTGACTTTAAAGCATCCATCTCATTCCAGATTGCTTAGTGCATTCCCACTATGGATTGATAAACCCATCTATATTAGAACGATGAGTGATTGATACCCAGTAGGACTAAAAAGCCTATTATCATAATGCTTTATAATGGGTATTTATACTTGCTATTTGGCATTATTTTAGTGTTTTCCTTGTATTTTTTGCATGTTTTCAAAACTTTAGGTGTTCGGGACGTTTTGGATGCAAATTGGCATTTGCAGATGGAGAATCCGACATCAAAGGTCAAAAGTTTACAATTTTTTAAAGATGTTCCTGTGGATGGATTGAGCTGCAATTTTGACAAGAGATAGTCACGTGAGTTAGCTTTCATATGGAAGTGGTTTGAAGTCAATCCATTGGTGCAATCAAAAGATATGGTGATTTTACTGAAGACTGGTCAAGCTGTCTCACAAATGAAGCACGTGCAACACATGCGAAGAGATCGATCAATGCAACAAAAAATCACTAAATTCTTCCAAAGTTACAATTATGCCCTCAAGACTTATCAAGATGTTTTCCTTATTGGTTTTAGTTTATTTTCCTTATTTTTAGAACTATAAAAGACCTAGGCTTATGTTATTTTTCATGATCGCTTATTTTATTTCTAGAGCTTTTACAGAGAGACGAAACACATCCTTTTGTTTGGAGAAGATTTCTAAATTATGTCTTTTATTTTTATACAATTGGTTTTTGAATATGTGTTCTTCCTCTATTATGCTTTGTGGTAACTTAGCTATGTCTAAGTAGTTCGCTTGTTAGGTTTTAGGGTTTCCGCAGGGAAACAGGGTAATTGTTAGAGTTTGATAGAATGGACTGAATTTGTTAGGTTCTTAGTCTAGATTTTTTATTAATGCATGAATTAAATTGACCATCTAGTTCATTGATTTTAGATTGATAAACACAAAGGGATTTAGTTTAGAGATATGACTTAATCTACATGAGTAAGTGTCTTTGCTTGCGGGAGTATTGTCTTAGGGGATTTTGAACATATCGAATCTGAATTGAAATGCATGTTTAAATCATCTAAATACGGCAAGAGTTTGTCTTTAGTGATTTAAACATAGAGATCTAATACTTCGGGAGAAGATTAGTCTATTGTTGTATTTTGAGTTGAGAACTATTTTCAAAGAAAATTCTACATGTTAACATTGACTTTTAACCTGACAACCTGTGGAATTCCCTATTGCCTAGCATTTTTATATTTGTTTACAACCGTTTTTACTTTATCGGTATCACCATATTATAATTACAACCACTATTTTATCCATTCTTAGCTTAATTCGATTTTAACTGAGAGTCGTACATTTTTGGTCTCTGGATTCGATCCCTTTTATACTATTGTGTTTGTTGTGCACTTGCAATGAATATATTTGGGTTAAAACCTGAATTTATTAAGTTTTTGGTGCCATTTCCGGGGACCAATTGTGCCTCTTAATTTTTCTTTAGAGTTTAGTCTAGGAATTTTTCTTTTAACAGTACTCAAGCTTTCTTTCTTCTTGATTTCATGTTTACAGGTGCATGACTAGAAGATCTGTCAAATCTAAGGACTTGCTCAAACTCAATAACACATAAGTCTAGAAGTTAGAACGCTCAAACTTAATGGATGACAACATTATTCCCAACAATCGCCCAACCTAGAATTACCCTCTGGTAGGTGACTTCGACAATCCCCACACATTCTTTGCCAACAGGAATGCCATTTGTCCTAACTCAACTCCTAGGGAAGAATTCACCATACCTCACCAACTCTTCACTATGGTTAGGTAGAACCAATTCCATGGGTTAGCTGCTAAACATCCCATGGATCATGTTGACAGCTTTGAAGATATCTGCAGAACTATTCGACTCAATGGAGTTTTGAATGACTACTTATTCTGCACCTTATTTACCCATTCTCTAGTTGATAAGGCACTCAGATGGTTAAAGTCTCTTCCAACAAACTCTATTCAAACTTGGGATGAATGTAGATCCAAGTTTCTCAACCACTTCTACACCACCAACAGGACCAATTCTTGGCGAAATATGATCTATCAGTTTCAGCAAGGTCTTGTAGAATCCTTCTATGAATCATGGGAAAGATTCAAGGAGTACCTTCGTGATTGTCCTCACCATGGGTTCTCTAAGTTGAATCAGCTCAACATATTTTACAGGGGTGTAGACCATCAATATCGACTCTCTTTGGATGCTGCTAGGAATTGTAATTTCATGACCAAATATGTTGGTGATGCCTAACAACTTATAGAGAACCTAGATGCAAGCAACAATAACCATTGCCCAAATTATAATAGGAGGATGAAGGTTACTTATGAGAACTCTGAAATTTCAGAATTAAAAGGACAAGTTTCAGAAATGAAAGGACTTCTCACTCAGCTTCTCAAGAATCTAAACCAGAAACATATGACCTTTACTGAAAGTGCAGAAGCAGCTTGTTTTGCTTTCCAAGACCAAGTTTACCCACCTCAACAACAGTCTTTTGTGCAGAACTCCAACTCAAGCGGCTTTCAACAGCCATCTCAGCCTCTGTTTCAACAAGCACCTCCACCACAAGTTCAACAAGAAAAAAAGATGGAAGCCATGCTCCAAAAGATACTGGAAGGTCAGCAACAAACTGAAAGGAACCTAAATGTAAAAATGGATAGTATGTACAATGATTTGACCCAAAAACTCGAAGCATTGTCTACTCATGTCAAGCATTTGGATACTCAAGTAGCTCAGACTTCAGAAGCTGTAAAGAGACAAGCTAGTGTGCTCCCTGGGAAATATGAAGACAATCCAAAGGGCTACTGTAAGTCAATAACCTCGGGTTTGGTTGCAAAAGATGATGAATCTGCAGAAAATACAGATATGGAAAATTCAGAAAAATATGCAGAAGAAGAGATCGATCGATCCCTTGAGGTATCGATCGATCCCTTGAGGTATCGATCGATCCCTTATCACGGAAAAATCCAGACTTGTTAGATCGATCGGTCCTTACACTTGGATCGTTTGATCCAGTTGAAACACGTAAGCCCGTAAAATTCGATCGATCAATCCGTCGGATTGTAATTCAAAAATTCTTGAGATCGATTGATCCCTTCAAAGATCGATTGATCCCTTAGCTTAGACTGAAATGTCTCCGGTTCGAACATATAAACCCAAGATTCCTTACCCGGTTGAGCCTAAAAAGTCCATAACTGACCTTGAGGATAATGAGATGATAGGTAAGCCATCAAATCCACCAAGAAGACTTCAAAAGATGCAAGATCATGGGGAATTTGTAGTTCCTTATTTGATCAATGACATGGAATTCAAGGACTCACTTTGCGATACATGTGCTAATGTGAGTGTCATGTCAAAGGTTGTTGCAGAGAAATTGGGAATCTCAGGTATTAAACCATCTAAGACACCCTTTCAGCTTGTTAATGATTCCACTATAACTTCTACTAGAATCATATCTGATATGCTGGTCCAAGTAGGAGGTTGACTAGTTTTGGTTGATTTCCATATCTTGTAGATGAATAGGGACTCATATATGCCACTAGTTCTAGGTAGACCTTTCCTGGCATTTGTAGGAGTTGTAGTTGATAAGCCTAATCAGCGTATCTCCCTTACCAAAGTCAAGAAGAGGTATTTCTACACTGCAGTCCCTCTTAAAGGATCGTCTAGAATCACAATGGTTAAGGAGGTCAAGATGAAGCATGAATCTCATATAAAATCTGGTGCTAAAAGTGTAGTTGATGAAGTGATAGTTGTAGATTCTCATGTTCCAACAAAGAACACAATTCTAAAGGGCAACATAGATGCAAAGGTGAAACCAAAGAAGAGCAAGAGGGATTCTCAAGTTACCTTAATTCCTCAGGCAGTGGTTGAAGATTCAATCGAGTATAAGGTGAAGAGCTAAGGCACTTCAAAACCTTTCTCAAAGGTCAAAACCTTCTTTCCCTCATATCTTAAGGACAAAAGAACCGACTTTGCAAAGGAGATGATGAGTAAGATTCTGAAGTTACAGATTTCGGATGATGATGGTTGTAGTGGGGCATCTCTTGATGTTGATCTAGTTCCAGTTTAGGAGGTAAGTTTGTCAAGCTATTAACGTTAAGCAAACGCTGAGTGGGAGACAACCCATTAATTTGGTGTTTTAGATTAGCTAATTTTGATTTTTGAGTCAGTCCAAATTTAGATTGCTAACTTATTAATTTTTAGTTGTGAGTTTAAAAAGTGTTTCAGGAAATTTCAGAGAAAAGCTGGTCGGATATACAGATCGATCGATCTGTCTATGGAACGATCCATCCATGACAATGGTCATGAAAAAAGTTATTAGAGATCGATCAATCCGTCTATGGATCAATCGATCTTTCTATAGATCGATCAATCCATCGTTAATTCAGAAGCCAGTCAATCTCCTTCTCAGGTAAGTATCGAAACTCTTTTTGAACTCCTGGTATTTAGTCATTTGTCTATTAGTTAGGTCTTATTCCTTCTCTTGGATTTATTTTCATACCGGGACGGTGTGAAGTAAGTCTGGGGGAGGGTTTATATCTACTAACCATGTTTTGTGTCTTTTTGGATGTTTCCTAATTTTGATGAAAATTTTCAAAATTTTTCATTTTTGTTCAGACGAGTCTAATCGAGTCGAAGAAACAAGGACCGGAATATGTGATGATTATTAGCCTAATGTGAGTTTAGAATTGATTTCTATTTGATTAATTGTTGCATTTAGGATTGGAACCACATTGACTATTGATATGATTTTGAAAGTTCTGGTCTTTTGGATTGTTGATGATTTGATGCTAGCTCTTATTTGTTATGACTTAAATTGATCTTAAATTTTCTTATGTATGGTGTTGGAATAATTTGAGTTAGGTATTTTTGACTTCAGCCCTCTGTAAAACCAATAGTTCTTTCAGTACGATTCTGATCCCCTTCTCCTTCCCTTCAAAAACACGATACAGAAAAAGAATTGAAAGCGTGATCTAGAAATCCATAGTCAATCCTAGAAAAAAACCGTCTGCTAAAAAAAAAAGAAGCAGTAAAAAAAATTTGAATAAAGAAGTGAGATAAGGAGAAGGAAAGAACGGGATCTGAAGTGGCTCGATGCTCGAATTGTTATGGGGATCCTGAATGACGGATACTCTATAGCGTTAATCGATACCCCATAGGTAAGAACGCACCTGTTTGAAATTAACTGAATCTAATGAGCTGGTTGATATAACTTGATAATTTGATTGATTGGGATTTAGATTAGAAAGCATGTTGTTAGTTAGGTGGCAGTAAACAGTTTATTTGCAGTGGTTTTCTAGGACTAGTGTCTTTTGGTTTTTAATTTCTGAACTTGGGGTTGCTGAGATTCTGAGAGTTCATGTGTGGTCCTTTTCAAACCTCTTCTCTCGATTTGGTTTTTGCTTTACTTGAGGACAAGCAAAGATCTAAGTCTGGGGGAGTTGATATCACTCGGTTTTAATGCTTTATAGTGGATATTTATACTTGCTATCTGGAATTATTCTAGTGCTTTCCTTGTAATTTTGGCATGTTTTCAGGATTTTAGGTGTTCAAGACGTTTTGGATGTATATTGGCATTTGTAGATGCAGAATCTGGCAAAAATGTCAAAAGTTTACCAATCTTTGAAGATGTTCCCGTCAATGGATTGAGCTGAAATATTGACACAAGATAGCCACTTGAGTTAGCTTTCATATGGAAGTGGTTTGAAGTCAATCCACTGGTGTAATAAAAAGATATGGCGATTTTTACTGAAGACTGGTCAATTTGTCTCACATATGAAGCACGTGAAACACATGTGAAGAGATCGATCCCTCCTTAAAGGGATCGATCAATCCCTGCATCCGAAAAACACTAAATTCTTCCAAAATTAATTATGCCCTCAAGTCTTATCAAGATGTTTTCCTTATCGGTTTTAGTTTATTTTTCTTATTTTTAGAACTATAAAATCCTTAGGCTTATGTTATTTTTCATGATCGCTTATTTTATTTCTAAAGCTTTATATATAGAGAAAAAATTCATCCTTTTGTTTTAAAGAATATTTCTAAACTCTGTCTTTTATTTTTATGCAATTTGTTTTTGAATATGTGTTCTTCTTTGATTATGTTTTGTGTTTACTTAGCTATGTCTGAGTAGTTCGTTTTTTAGGTTTTAGGGTTTCCACAGGGAAACCATGTTAATTGTTAGGGTTTGATATAATGGATTGGATTTGTTAGGTTCTTAGTCTAGATTTGTTACTAATGCATGAATTAAATTGGCCATCTAGTTCATTGATTTTAGATTGATAAACACAAAAGAATTTGGTTTAGAGATCTGACTTAGTCTAGATGAGTAAGTGCCTTTGCTTGCGGGAGTATTTTCTTAGGGGCTTATGAACATATCGAATCTGAATTGAAATACGTGTTTAAATCCTCTAAATACGGCGGGAGTTTGTCTTTAGTGATTTAAACATAGAGATCTAATACTTCCGGAGAAGATTAGTCTATTGTTTTCTTTTGAGTTGAGAACTATTTTCAAAGAAAATTCTACATGTTAACGTTGACTTTTAACCTGAATACCTGTAGAATTCTCTATTGCCTATCATTTTCGTTATTTTTTTTACCTGAAGGAAGCTCAATTTATAGTGGGAAACATAGACGCTCAATTCTGCTATCAGTTCAAGGCATCGAACAACACGAGGGCAATCTTCCTACTCTCAAACAGCAGGCGGACCACTTTCAAAAAGAATGAGAATTTTCCTTTCAACCACGACATCTCCAACACAAGGGACATATTTTCAGCAATGACACACCTGGAATCAAGTTCTGATAACCTTTCAAACCTCTCCCTCAATGAGGATTCGTCCAACTCCCATACTCGTGATAACTGAGGTCTATCTCCAAACGAACATTGTATTATCCGTTGCAGTTTCATTTGTTTTTGTTTTCTGCTTATGTATGTTTTTGTGTGTTTATGCTTCTGTTTTCTATCTTACCCCTAAATTCTCCTAAAAATTTGAATTACACAAGAGAATGTGTAAATTAAGTTTGGGGGAGGGTTAGCGGTTATCTATGTAATGAAGTTTGTGTTTGTTTTATTAAACTTCAATTATGGGTAGCATCTAAGGCATAGAAAGACCATACAAATTTGATTTTTTTTTTAAAAAACGTTTTCAAAAACAGAGTGTTCATGTAATTGCATTAGCTTGTTAGGATTGTATTTAAGTTTGTCGACTGCATTTTCATAGGGAACTAGGATGATAGCAACCTTGTAAGTATGTTGTTTCCTTAGGTAGTGTCAGTGCCCTGGTTATTAGTTATCTAATGCATTCCGATTAATTCAGAACTAAGACTGCACCATACTTAGAATGTGAAATTGCATGATCCTTTTTTTTCTGAAGCATGTAGTGATATGATATTTATCTCTACTTATTGGAATCTAAACATGACATTTAATTATCATGTTTATGAAATGGATTTGAACTCATGGGTAGTATATACATATTGGGATTATCTTTTACCGCTTTACCACTCTTGTTAATCTAAATAGGCTCCCCACTTTTAAACCTTGCCATCTTTCAAGCCATTTATAAATTACTGAGTGTTAGGTATTTTATGGAATGAGCTTGGTAGAAAGTGTTAGGTTTGATCTAACAGGAATGGACTCTCATGGTTCTAGTTCACGCTTTTTAGACTAGATAGGACTAGGTAGGGTTCGATTCTGGGTATTGGGGTTGGTTTGAAAAAGAGGAAAAAAAAGTTTAGGATTTGGTGAAAGAAAGGGGAATGGTTATGAATCTTAGGAAAGGAAAGGAAAAGAAAAGAAAACATAATAGTCTAGTAAAAAATTTGGGGAAATGATATGAAAAGTATGGTTTGTGCAAAAACAGAAAAATGAAATGATAAGGAAAAGGGGGAAACCATAGGTGCTAAAATCAGGAAATCTCCAATTCGCTAGAAGTTGGTAAAGAAAGAAACATCTCTTAAGAATTGTTAAGGGAAAGATGAAAAAGGGAAAAATGTGAACCACAAAGATCACTTCGAACTTTAAAGGGTAGAATTAGGGTCTCATGCTGGGTTCAAAATTAGGAAAATTTTTAGTTTCAATAACTTTGGGTAGATGGGATTATGTTCTTGTATGCATCTAAGTGTTCTTACCTTTAGCATTATGCTAAAGCTCATTCCTTTTTTGAGATATCCATGTTCTGAAATATTAACCAATGCATGAAGGAGCCATTTTTATCCCTTAACCAGTCCCTTAGCCAAATGAGTTCAATGAATGTGCATAACTTGATCCATGGTTTCTGTTTAGTGAATGTTAAAGAGATAACTGGATTTGAATGCATTGTGTAGGTTGGAGCTGATCTAAATTGAACTTTGATGAGTATGGCTAAAGTTTATAAGTAAGAAGAGATTGGTTTGCATTCTAGAATTACTAACTTGAACATTGATATTCCTTATTTTATCAGCATATTTTGGTTCTGAATTCCCACTTTCAAACTTCTTTTCCAAGCTTCTGAATTACTTGCTTGAGGGCAAGCAAGGATTTAGTTTAGGGGAGTTTATGTCTCTGCATTTTACATTTTTTAGGAAGTCATTTATCATCATTTTAGGTTCATAGAGATGTCAATACGTTGCATTCATAGGTCTTTCTCAGTGAATTTATGTTGTTAGGGAGTTCTACATTAGCATTTGCATACATGTGCAATTTGGAGATATTTCAGGTACTTAGGGAGTTTTCAGGACATCAAGGGAAATTTTGAGAAGAAGAAAGAAATGCACATACCAGAACCAACTCAATCAGAACCAAGTCAATTCAAGTGCTGAACTCGACCTGGCCGCATACCGGACTCGACCAGACATCGAGCCAGGCTCGACATGGACTCGACCAGACATCGAGCTGGGCTCGATCAAAATGTTGAGATGGGCTCAATGAAGTTTTTGAGATGGGCTCGGCATGGACTCGACCAGACATCAAGTTGGGCTTGATCAAAATGTTGAGATGGGCTCGACAAAGATGTCGAGCTGGGCTCGAAAAAGATGTCGAGCTGGGCTCGACATGGACTCTACCAAACATCGAGTCAAGCTCGACATAAGCTCGATCTCAACACGAGCCGGAAGCAATCTCTTTATCCATCCCAATTCGACTCGATCTTTTAGCCAAGCCCGACTCGATATCAACCTCAAACGGGCTTGATCACCCGAGCCAAATGGGCTCGATCACTCGGTGAGACTGACTCAATCACCAGCCCAAGCCCGACTCGATGCCAGTCCGAGCCAGACTTCTTCTCGAGTGATCAAGCAGAACCATTACAGTTTCTTAAAAATTTTGTCTTTTAGAGATTTTAGGGCTTTCCTAAAACCACTATATAAGCCCTAAACACGCCTCTAGTAAACTTATGCCTTTTTAGCTTTATTTTATGTTCTTTCCTTAGGTGTTTCTCTCTGTTTTTCCTTTTGAATGTTCTTGTTGATCGACCCAATATCTTTCATTTAATCAAGTTTCTGTTTATCATTTCTTCTGATTTATGTTTGTTTTAGCCTTAGGATCACAAATATCTGGTGCAAGTTGATCTTTCACTTCATTTTCTGGTTTCGATCACCGTTTTTTGGGTTTTTTCTTGATGTTTTATGGGTTTTTGTTCTTGCAGTTTTGATCATCATTTTCTGGGTACTTGTTCTTACTGTTCTTCAGAGTTTGACTTTTTTATCCTGATGATTCGTTTAATAGCTTCGTTTTCCGAGTTTGCTGATTTTGAGGTCATAATGGGTAGTGAGTAGTTTCCCAGATTTCTGAGGATGGGGTAGATTAGTGTCGAACCCTTGAGTCTCCTAGATGTTTAAGCTTGATTGTTCATTTTCCCTTCTGTTTTATTGTTCTTAATGCCTATTTCTCTCGGATTAATTGAAATTTGATCTTAGACATTTCCACACCCAAAAGGTGTCTGATGAAATGTCTGAATAAGGTGATTTCATAAATTTACATTCTTAGCCCAAGAGATAGGTTTTCTAGGGTATTTATTAACTTTAACAAATTGTTTCCTCATGCCTGCTAGGTAATGTTTCGTTAATGAGAGTTAGGTTTGCATATTGCTTAGTTTGAGATCATTTATCAAGAGCTTGAATTTGATAGTTTATGAATCTGTTTTCTAGGGATTAGCTCTTGCATAATGTATGTTAGGCATCTAGGTAGATCAAGGGGAATCATTGGTCAATTACCCCTATCCTCAGGAACTGTTTTCTTTGATTGCATTTTTAGTACCATTTTTTCCCCTCTTTTTAAAATACATGCTGTTTACTCCTTTGTTTTCGTTTATGCATGATAGCTTTTATGTTCTGTTTTCATTTCTAATTTGTTTTGTTTGTTTAGGACTATTAGTTACCCCTTTTTATTTATTTGGCTTGAATTAGCAGACCCATTTGCATCTAGAGTGGTAAATAAAAACACCTGATTGGATTGACACCTATTATAATACAATGGCAAAATAGTGTAATAGGAATTGAACCAGTAGAGAAAATCCTAATATCAACAAGCCAGTTGGTGAGCTGATCGTCTCATAGAATTTTCGTATCTCCTTTTGTATCGTTCCGAGTCTCTGTTGGAATTCTGCAACAAAAATCATAAAACTCGCATAAGTCCCAAAATAATCAAATAAACGGTTTTGATTATCCCAAACACCAAATTCACCTTAGCTATACGATTATTTCCTATAATTTGTGAAAGAATTACGACACTTTCTCGTATGGTGTTACTCGTATAAAATGATAGTAGTTTGTCAATATTCCATATATTATATGAAGTATACGATTAAAACCATCATTCTTCGGAACGGTCATAAGGACACGGACATGCTCGTATCCGTCGATCGTGTAAAACGATCAACAACTTACTTAAACATCGACATAGTAACAATCATATGGTCAGTACAGTATTTCCGCAAAGTCTTGATCATGTCATCGTATTAAAACTCAGTTCTCCGACGAGAACCATAAAAATTGCCTAAACCGTAAAACGGCCCAACAAGGTCTAAAATGCGATGATGGCCCACTTACGACTCTAGCCGAGAATCGAGCCCACACACGATGGCGGTATAAGCTTGTCCAGCAAGCCGAGAAGAAATGGAAAAAATCCAGAAAAGGAGGATTTCCGCATAAAAATTTCCGGAAAAGGAATATTTCCGCGGAGGAACGGGGGACGAAAATGGAAGATAGAGAAAACCTGAAGCTTATACAAGAGACATGAAGAGAATGTTCAATTCACATTCAAATTTACACACCAAAATACTTAGGGCTTTAGACTTTTTCTGTTCTTGCGAGTGAATTGCGACTCAATTAGGTTATTCCAAATCTCTGTTGTTAGT
Organism: Iberis pinnata; assembly: GCA_900406425.1. NCBI lineage: Eukaryota > Viridiplantae > Streptophyta > Magnoliopsida > Brassicales > Brassicaceae > Iberis > Iberis pinnata. Next base: position 15,512 of record OVBE01001882.1, on the reverse strand, counting down.
TCTAGGATATCTCGCTGACAGTTCTTACGGCCGAGGCCATCACCCATTGTAAAACGTTCACGAGATTCAGAATAAAATTTCTTTCGCCCTCTTTCTCATTTTTAATTTTGTATTCGTATTTTATTGTTATTGTGTTATGATCTTTCCGCGTTTGACTCACAGAAATCCGGGATCTCTGGATTATTAGAGTTCTCTCGGATTTTTCGTAACTAACGGAAATTGACAGTGCAAATTTCGGTTCCCACGATTTGGTGCTAGAAGGAGGGTACAAGCAATTTCTTTCACGTCAATCAACAAGTTAAGACATGACTACTGCAAATCAAAATGACCAACCAGCTTGTGACAGTCTTCAACAATACAACAACGTTGAGCAAACTCCACCAACTAACACCACCGCAGTCAACGCTGATGCAAACACTGCAGCATTCGAGGAGAATAAGAAGATATTTTTGACTCTCAAAAAGAAGTTGAAAGAACAAGATAAGCTGACAAGCTCTCTCGCAAAACAGGTTAAAACCCTAACTGTGAAAACCAAAGCCATCTTCCCACGCAGAACAACCAACTTTGCGGCAAAAGACTTGATTTTGCGACTCTGCTTTATAGGACGCAAAAGGAGCCGTCAGGATTTTATCATGACGAGACAACTCCTGATGCAACGCTCAAAACCACCAACAACCTTCTACCTCTAAACGAGGAAATGGAAGAGAACGAGGCCGAGCGAGTTAACTTGGAGTCCAGCAAACAATCTGATTCTTCAGATGAGGATGCGGATGTACACCCAAGAAGAAGAAGTAGACGCTCAGCCTGGAAAGATCATCAGTTCGATAAACGCATGACAGAATAAAAGAAAATCTCTTCTAGGTAGAACAAGAAGAAATGGCTGAAAAACAGGCTCGGAACTTTCGCGATAATTGCATACAAGTTCCAAATGCTGATGATGATGGCTTCAATGAAATATGTAATCTCCGTGACTACATCGCTAAAACCGCTACAGAAGTCTGGGCGGTGAAATCACAAATTCACCACACCACTAGCGCATCACCAAATATCGATTGAATCCTCGAGGAGGCCCAAAAAATGTTGTTTACAACACGAATAACTAAGGCTCAAATCGCCGATCCTAACAAAATCAAGATCCCTGTGTACGGTGGAACCACCGATCCGAAAGCCCATCTATAAACCTTTTGAATCGTGATGGCAGGGTCCAAACTAAAAGAGGGTGAAAAAGACACGGGATTCCGTCTCCTTTTCGTCGAGCATCTCCAGGGAGCGGCTCTCGAATGGTTTTCCCGACTAAAATAAAACTCCATCAAAAACTTCTGACAACTTTCTGCGGAATTCCTCAAACAATATTCTATGTTTATGGACAGGGAGGCTTTGGATATCGATCTATGGAGCATGGATCAAAGGGAGGACGAGCCCCTTCGAGATGTCATCAAATAATTCAAATTTGTGATCTCAAGAGTCGTTGGAATAAGCGATAATGTATCCGTAGATGCGCTCCAAAAAATGCTCTGGTACAAATCATAATTTCGAAAGTGGATAGCACTAAAAAAACTGCAGTCAATTCAAGATGCTCTTCACAAAGCCGCGAACTTCATCACCATCAAAGAGGAGATGAAATTCTTGTCTGTGAAACATAAGTCGGTAAAGGCATCCGCAAAAGACGCTCCCTCAGAACAGAAATTGAAAAAAACCCTCGTAATGAAAAATGCGTCTATCAGAAGGAAGAAGATCTTCAGGGAGAGCACACCTATGCCATCAACCCGTCGTCCAAGATACAAAGAACGCCATGCAATAACTAGACCCGAAACACCTCTTATGACAAGTACGTCTTTTGCAAGTTCCACCAAACGAAAGGTCACTCCAAAGATGATTGGCAGGTGTCATTGTGTGTAAAAATTGTTGAGACATCTATTGGGAAGACATTTTTTATCGAAATGAATTTGGATGTTGTTCGCAATTGATCAAGGTTGTTGTTTTATGTTGTTGAGCAACATACTACAATTTTCTATTCTGTTTCTGAAAAACTTGATCAGATGCGTGGCGCACCTATTGTTTTTCTCAAATACCATTCGATTCACCTGCATTCTCATATTATCTCTCAGGTTCGCGGTCTATTGTGTACAACTCGTTATGAGTGTGGAGGTAATGAGAAGAACACATGTATAGTCGCAATTTATAATCCGACAACAGGTGAATCTATGTTATTGCCTTCTGTAAAGATTAATAAAAGGAAGAACAGAACTTTCATCGGTTTTTGATCAAGTTACTAAGGATTATAAAGTCATTCCGACAACATTGAGTATACATGAAAATGATGCTACTGCTCTCATACACCAAGTGTTGACCCTGGAGAATTAAACCTTGATTAGAGAGCAGTCCATTGTTCTTTTCCCTTTCAAAAAGCGGACGATTACAACATATTTGTTGGCGGGTATATATGTTTTGTTGGTTGTATATTCTCTCCGCATCACGTATTTTGTGTTATTGGTTTTAATTTGGAGACATGAACTTTTATGTACATTAATATAGCCGCTGATATGGACTTCAATTCTTTCGCGATGTTAATCTCTGATTATAACGATAGACTATCTTTTATTTCTTCCTGTTGGATACCTACTGGAGAAACCTTCGAATTTTGGATTTTGGAGAACGAGCACAAACATGAGTGGACAAGACATATTCTTATTTTTCCATCACTTTGGAATCTCTTGTCACAAATAGTGGCTTGGTTATTATTGGCATTGCCTGTTACAATGATCTTTTGGTGTCATATACATACTGTGAAGCTTCTCAACTTTCTGCAGTATTCAACTGGAATCTCGATTCGGGATTGGTTGACAAGTTTGAGATCCAAAGTTTTCAAATCACGAGAAATTTTATAATTCAAAATTTTTTAAATTTTACAAGTACATTGGGTTGTTATCTACTTTATGAGGTTAGATTGTAATATGTTTATTTGGTAAAATTAAGTAGTTTTAATATATTTTGTATTTATAAAAATATGACTAAATTATGGTTGAGTTCTGTTTGAATAAGAACTGGAAATTTATATTAAAAAACCTTTTGTTTTGATTATTTAAGAAAATTGAAAACTTAAACCAGAACCGGACCGAAAAATTATTGGTTTACGGACTGAGTAATGTTTTTTACTTAACGAATGAGTTATGTTTATTTTACGGCTGATTAATGATTACCACACGACTGAGCTATGTTTACTTTATATTGAGATATGTTTACGGCTGAGTAATGTGTACGACTGAGTTATGTGTTCTACTTTTCAGCTGGTTTATGTTTACTTTACGACTGAGTTATCTTTTGCCTCCGTGATTATGGTACTTGGAATATACTTGCTTGCAGATAAAGAAAACCAAAAAAATGAAAACATGTTCAAGTTAGTTAATTAAGGGATGGAAATAAAAGTTTTCATCATCCCTTAGCATACTTTAGAGTCCAGCTTCTTGCATTACCTCATACTGAGACCTTTAAACGAAAACCCCATTCGAAACCAAAATTTGAAATCATCATTTACCTCGTAATATTTCATCAGCTTCAAAGATACGCAATAACCGCGTTTAACGTCGGTAACGTAGTAAGACATCATTTCACCCATAATATATATCACATCATAGCTGCGTAAGAAAACATAGTAGTCGCGTTTGACCTCGATAACTTTATAAGGAATCATTTGCCTCGATTATATAAATTTCTTGATATTAGTGTAATACGAAGAGGCGCAATTATTTAGCTGAATATGCAAGGAAAAGTTATCTTACTAAACGCCTGGTCGTTTTTTTGGTGCATGTATGAGTTATCAGACACATCATAATATATAACCCACCCACAATATAAATTAAACCCTCACTTTCAATTATAATATATAACCTAGCCACAATGTATATCAAACTTACTTATAAGACAACATAGATCTCAATAGCATTATCAATTTTGATTCAATAAAGTGGAAACATACATTTGATTAATGTTTGAGTTGTGGCTAAGTTATATGGCTACTTAACGGCTGGCTTAGCTTAATGACATAGTTTTGTTATACAAACATTTGATAAGTATGGCTGAGTCACCACTTTCCAACGATCCAACCCTATTTTTCTTACTTGGCCGAATGAGATTCAATTATACTGAGCCAATTTCATGCGATTTTAGCAATTCTTTCAGAGTTCTTAAGTAAAATATGCTCATTTTGTAGATAGATTCAAACAGTTCCAATACAATCTACCAGTTTAATTCAAAGGCTAATACAATGTATTGAACTACCCAATCAATCTACCCAATATATACAAAATTCACCATCCTTCCTTCCTTAGCCTTGATTATGCATGATGTTTCCTTCCTTAGCAACACATGCGACAAGACAAACACTAATATTCACTTTAGTTGTAATTAATATTCTCCTTCGTCATCAATACATTTTTATATCCTCTGTCAGCCAAGAGGTATACTGCCATCTTCACCTGTATACCTTGAATATTTCTATTGTTTATCCCATAAAAAACTACAACAAATGCTAGACTTTCGGAAAACTTCAATGAATACACCCCACAATCACCGATTTATTTATTTTGCGGAATGTAGTCGCCTTTCCTCCTTCGGCACGAAAACTGTCATCCCTTAGATTTTTCGTAGATCGTGAGGAACAAACTGGGTCACCGTCGTTGGGATCATTTGCATTAGCGGTTTAAATGCGTCTAACACTCTCTTCTCACTTACGGGTGTTGCCTCTCCCATGATTGGGTCGTAGACATCAATCTTCTCCTTCAGTAGATCAGCTTGATACGCCATCCAATGATCGCCTCCAACATTATGTACTCCGTACAAGTGATCCACATCTTGTATCCACTTCAAGTTTTTCTCTAGCTACGTTGGAAACATGTCATTTACTACATCTCGATAACTATTATCAAATATGTAGGATTTAGGTCCCATCTTGAACATATTGTAATGTAGTTTCATATTATTTTGGAACCAACTATAAAAAATGCAATGCATGGAGAACAGAATGGAGAGGGATCTTGTAGCAAGATGTTGTACAAAGAGGAGTAAAATATCATAACCCAATCATCAAAGAGTAAATAACTTAGTCACCTAAATAAAATAACCCAACCGTTAACTAATTAAGTCGGCCGTCAAGTAGACTTACATTATCGAACAGCCATCCAAAATCAAGCTTTGGCCAATACCCTCTTTCAAGGGCTAGAACGTTGAAGAACGAACGCTCATCGTCAGCTTGACATATATATAGCTTGCTCATGTACAATTAAACACAACTCAGTTTATGCAAATAATGATGATAGAGTTATCAACAGATGGTGTTAAGGTCCATACTTTAATTTCTTTTGGTATTTATTAATTCTCTCCAATTTTTCCGGATCAATAGGATCATATATTGATAGTGAAGGATCAAAACCCTTCCCCATGCACGTTGTCGTCCCATTTGGCCTAATACAAGGAAAAACTTGTGGTTCAGAAGCACTTTTGGAGATATTTGACCCACTTGGAGATAAGAGAATCCTTTCCTGCGGAAGAGCTTTTATTCTTACCAACCTCAAATTTTCCTCTTTGTCGTCTTCAGACTCCGCCAACATTTCGTCTTTAATTTTTTTGCTCCCGAAAACAACCAAACTGTCCTCTATAGTCTCTTTCGCTTCAGAATTATTTTGATTACATTCTCAAGAGGTTTCGATGGCTTTATTGGAGCAGGGTTCTCATTCTTTATCGCATCCTTCTGTTTCATTAACTAAACAATTTTATGTTTCTTTAACTCAGCCGCATTCTTCTTTGAATCAGCCGCCTTTTGCTTCTTCTTTCCAACGGCACCTTTATTTGTAGCATCAGCGGCCTCTTTTTTTAACTTAGCCTCGTCCGTCTTTTGATCAGCGACGTTCTTCATAGCTTCTTGCTTTTTTCTGTTGCGCCTCGTGACGAGTCCCTTACCAGGAGAAACACCAATGAAATCAACGGTCACATCGACATTAACAAGCACCTTGGCCAAATCCTTCTTCACATCATTTTCCTTGGCAACTTTATCTTCCGAATTTATTTTAGCCAAAAAACCTCCGACTTTTGCCTCACCAAGCTCCACGACCTCAGTCTATTTCTCCTTCAAACCTTTTGCAAGTGTCTTCGCTGTGGGTGGACGATTAACGGACTTTTTCTGTGGATTTAGAGGCAGCAAGGGGAATGTTTTAGATAGGGGGTTGGATTTTTGAGAGGGTATCCTTGTTTTGGCACTTTCATGTATCCCTCGCTCTTTCAGACGCACATCGACCGTATCTCTGATTAATTGGGGAAGCATATTTTGAAACATTACAAATGTACTGGTCACTTTCCGCAGACTAGTAACTATTTCATGCAGAGCACCCCCACTTTCCAACTTCTGAAACGGCGTTTCGTTCTATCTTCTCCTTCTCTTTCCCTACATCAACAACTTTCTTCTCCTTATTATCTTTCTTCTGCTTATTTGTTGGTAGCTCAGCCTCAGCCGAGACTTTATCCTTCCTTCTTTTCTTGTTCTCATTCCTCTGCATAACCCAAAAACCACTAACAAAGCGGTCTGCGTGTAGGTCTGTTATCAAGTTCACAAGTTGTGATCATCTGGCCACTGAGGAAACAACTCTTCTATATACTACTTCATGACCATATTCCTCACGCGCACCTTCACAAAGTAATAAATAATTCAGTCTTAGAATTTAAAAAAACTCAGTCATCAAGTAAATAAAAAGTATATAACTCATAACTCAGCCACAATGAAAATAAAAACTAGATAATTCGTTTATTAGACCCCGTTTATCAAAACCCCATAACTCAGCCACCAAATAAATAAAAACTAGCTATCAATAACTCGTTACTCAACCAAGAAGAATATAAAAACTAGATAACTCAACAGTTATACAGAAGAGATACAAAACGTCTAAACATAACACAACCACCAAATAAATAAAAACTCAGTCTGAAGCAAGTGACTGAGTTACCCAATTACACGTAAACAAAACCACGGATGGTGTATGAGTTACCTTGTGGAGTACTCAACAAATTAATAGAAGCATAAAGAACTTCAAAAGCAGAACGACCCCATGGATATGCCATCATAGCTTCATCGTCGAATACACTTTTTGCACATTCAAAAGGTATCCTATAATTATGATGCAGATCATAAATACCAATGGCTTGCAGAAATAACAGCCCCAACCATTTGCGATTTTCTTTACTCCATGTCTGACAGACCTTTGTTGTGGTCCTCATTTCATCTAACTTGGCTCCCATCCCATGCAGCACATTCAACTCATCCCAAAATTCTTTGTATTTCTCAGTTTCAGGTTCAAAACTTTCCTTTGGCAGTGGGTTTGTGTTTAACCAAGTTATCTCAGCAAATTCGTTTAATTCAAACTTGATAAGTTGATCATGAACGATAATCCATATCTCCTTCTTATACATGTGAAGCTTTCTACAAAGTAGATAATGTACCGTCTTACCAGACCACATAGTCTTGCTATCAGCTAGGTTGGCAATGACTTTAACAGGAAAACGCTTCAGCTCTTCCCACACATCATTACCTATTGTTTCTCTAACTCCAAGGATGTCTCCCATACGGAAATTGTGATTAATCCTTTTGATTTCAAGATTGGAATCCCCTTCAGCATAAAGTATTGGAGGGTAATCATGTGTTTGATATTCAGAGGCGAACATCTGATCATAAAAAGACAAATAAATCAGCCAAAAATACAACTAACCCAGCCGCGATGGAAAACAAAATCAGCCATAACATAATATAAAACTCATCAACGATAAGATATATAACTCAGCCACTATATAACCTAACTCAGTCACATCTGAATATAAAACCCAACATCAATATAAATCAAACTCAACCACAACATATATCAAACTCATACGCAACAAATTTTATAACTCACACGCGATGGAAAACAAACTCAGTCGTATCAGAAAGTAAACTCAATCTTAACATTAATCAAACTCATTTGCAACATAAATAAATCAATCACAACTTACCAGAAATTTTAACGAGGGCAAACAATACGATTACGAGGATGAGGATTTCGGAGAAGACGATGAGGGCGATAACTAGGTCACTACCCCGCTTTTTCTTTAAGAAACTAGAGTGTTTAAGAAATCCGAAACATTATACGTAAAAGGTTTCAGTTTCGTGGATTTGTTAATTAAAAATTAACCAAATTAGGAGAAAACTAAGTAAGGGAGTGAATTGTAAATTACTAGGGTTTTGAAAACATTCAAATTTTTGAAAAATGTAAGGTATTCTAGTCATATTAGACCAGAAACGGACTGAAAACATTATTGGTCAACAGACTGAGTAATGTTTTTTACTGAACGAGTGAGTTATGTTTATTTTACGGCTGAGTAATGATTACCACACGGCTGAGTTATGTTTAATATATAACTGAGATATGTTTAGGACTGAATTATGTGTTTCCGCTTTTCAGCTAATTTATCTTTACTTTACGACTGAGTTATCTTTTTCATGAGTGATTATGGTACTTGGAATATACTTGATTGCAGATAAAGAAAACCAAAAAATGAAAACATGTTCAAATTAGTTAATTATATGAATGGAAATAAAAGTTTTCATCATCCCGTAGCATACTTCAGAGTCCAGTTTTTTGCATTTGCCTCGTACAAAGATCTATCCCTCCTGTACAGTTCACCAATCTCTGCCATCAGAGGATCATCTAGATTAGGATTAGCCATCAACGCAGAAATGGAGGACAACACCTAATCATTCAAGAAACTTGATCAATCAGTGAAGAAACATTGATTAATAACGATTATATAGAAATCAAAACAAGTATTCATACATGGGGCACTTTAAAGGCATGACACCATTTTGTGTCTCTCAATAGACCCATGTCAATGGAGCCATTGTTGGTTATATTCGGATGGTACACCTTAGTCTTGAACGACACCTACACATAACAAGGACTCGTGCACATGAGCAAGCAAGAGGATCACTTAATTTGCATAAAACAAGATAGTCGGGAGGGAAGCGGATAATAAGTAAGAAGATTTCGCCTTCATACGGAGTACCAGCTGATCCCATTATGAATCCTTCCAGTGGAACATGTCGTCTCCCACTGGACCTATAAGAGATGAAATTTAAGGTTTTTGTATCTGTTAGACTATAAATATATTGTAGAACATGATAGACTAACCGGCGATGCAGTGTGAGGGAGGATTACGCTTCAACCTCTTCTAATCCAACTCAATATTTTCTCTGGACATCTGCAGAAAACACAACAAATAAGAACAATATATGATCGAAACGGAAAAATAAACAATAGTGAGAAACATCGAAAGATAGATATTTCATGCTTACTGTTTTGAGCAAAATCGTTCTAAGGGAAGAGAGAAAATCCATCGACGGAATAATAGAGAGATTGTTAAGTTGTCTGAAAATTAACAGAGAAACAGAGAAATAAATAGGGAGACTGAGAGAAACGTGGCGATTTCTAGAGGAGTCACAGTTTTTTTGTATTCCTGCCTCATCATATTACACCCATAATATATTGGTTATTCTTAAGGGCTGAGTTTTTCTCAACTCGGTAACGTAATAAGGGCTGAGTTATTCTTAACTCGGCAAAGTAATAAGGGTTGATTATTCTTACGTCTGGAACGTAATAAGGACTAATTTATTCTTTAGTCGATAACGTAATAAGGGCTGAGTTATTCTTACCTTGGTAACTGAAATCGAACTAAAATTTTTTAAGAACCCTTATTATTTAATAAAATTAAAAATGCTAACTGACAAAACATCAATCAAACCTTTAGTCGTGTACTGTTTACTGACTTTTACACGCAAACCCTACTAGAGGTACAATTTAGTGACAAAACACTAGGGTTTGACCTCGGTAACGTAATAAGAGATGATTTTCCTCGGTTATAAAAATTTCTCGATATTAGTGTAATACTAAGAAGCGATAATACTTATCCGTATTATACAGGACTAAAATCTGAGTTAGTGTGTTTTAAAAATCAATAGTTAATGTGTTTTCTTAATATCTGAGTTATCTAAATAAACGACTGATTTTTTATGTTTATGTCTGACTTATGTTATACAAAATACAGCTGAGTTATGATTTTTACGATACGGTTGAGTTATGTTTACCAAACGACTGAGTTATTGTTACTCTACGAATGTGTTTATTATTTAGTATTTAGGGTTTACTAAGGAATATAAAAAAGTAAGTTAGACTCTTAATGAGTTATTTAGATTACATTTGACTATTTGTTAAACAAAACCCCATTCGAAACCAAAATTTAAAATCATCATTTTCCTCGTAATATCACATCATTTTCAAAGATACGTTTTAGCCGTATTTGACCTCGGTAATGTAGTAAGACATCATTTCACCTGTAATATCACATCATAGCTACGTAAGAAAACATAATATCCATGTTTGACCTCGGTAAATTTATTAGAAATCATTTGCCTATGTTATGAAAATTTCTCGATATTAGTATAATACGAAGATGCGGGAATATTCAGCCGAATTTGCATGGAAAAAATATCTTACTACACGGCTGGTCGTTTTTTAGTGCATGTATGAGTTATATTTTTACTATACAATTGGGTTATGTTTATTTTACGGATGAGTTATTTTTATTTTACGGCTGAGTTATCTTACTAAACGGTTGGTTTTTTGTGCATGTTTATACGAATGAGTTAAAAAACCTTAATAAACTTAAAATACGTGATATACAAACTCAAAATCCATAATTATCAGGTCCAAACTCCTCAAATATATCTACTAATTCAAGCCAAACTCTTGTTAACATCCACTCGGGCTTCTCCCGGCAAAGCGCCCAAGTCTTCTTCAACATACGCATGTGGGTTCGGTAAATCTTTCTTCTGCCATATTAAAATATTTTCAACCTTTCACAGTATGTGACGGATCCCACCTGTTTTTTTCCTGTACAAAAGGACATAACAAAAAGGTTGGTGTTGTTTTTATATCTATGGAAGGAAACCCAATTGATGCTTACAGCGAATATAAGAAACCATCATTCCTTATAATCATCAGGAATCAAGTGGTAAGTTGGCCACGCATGAATCCATCCTTGTTCAAGAATTGGAGCGAACGCCTTCACAATATCGTATAGAAATTTAAACCATACAATACTAGTATCGTCATGATAAATACCGAAACCAGGGTTGCACAGAGAGGTTTTCCCGATCATAAGAACTATAAATGGCATTAACACTACTCTGTAACCTGGAGGAATAAGGAGAAGCAACCAACAAATTCGATATATCCGAATAGACTTGGTAACAAAAAAACATAGAGTGAAGAGGATAAAGAGGGTAATTATAGAGTATGGTAACAAAAAGACATGGGGTAAATAGGAGAATTATATAAAGTGAGAAATAAGAAGACGAAAATGTTTTTAAAAAAGGAAAAAATGTTTAAAGAAAATTTCCCGCCCAAAAAACGGAAACGTCACGATTAAGTTACACTTGATAAATGATTTATTCATCTTGGCGGCTGAGTTAAGATTATTATGATGTTTAGGATTTAGTGTTTAGAGTTTAGGGTTTAATTAAGGTTGATGATTTTGGTTTAGACTTTACTAAGATAAATATAAAAGTGAGTTAGATTCTTAATGAGTTACTTATAGTACATTATATATTAATTCTCAACATACATCTCAATAGCATTATCAATTCTCATTCAATAAAGTGGATGCGTACATTTTATTAATTTTCACTTGGGATTGAAAGAGGATTTTTATTAACTCATTTTATAATTCACATTCAATTTTCGAGTTTTAGAACGTGTTTAAGATTAATGATTTAGGGTTTATGGTTTTTTTACACATATAAAAAAGGAAGTTAACTAGACCCTAAAACCTAAACACTAAAATCTTACTATTATAATAATTTTCTCATATAAAAAAGTGAGTTAGACTCTTAATGAGTTATTTTAGAGTACATTATATATGATTTACTTTGTATGAGTTAGAATATCATTCCTAAATCTACATGTTAGGTGTAAAGTAATTGTAAAACAACACACATCTCAATAGCATTATCGATTCTCATTTACTAAAGTGGATACATACATTTGATTAATATTGACTTAGGATCGAAAATAAGATCTTTATTAACACATTTTATATTATTAGCATTAAACCCTAAATTGTTCCAGTAATTTTCTCATATAAAAATGTGAGTAAGACACTTAATGAGTTATTTAGAATAAATTGTATATGATTTACTTTATATGAGTTAGAATCTCATTCCCAAATCTACATGTTAGGTTTAAAGTAATTGTAAGACAACATACATCTCAATAGCATTATCGATTCTCATTTACTAAAGTGGATACGTACATTTAATTAATATTCACTAGGGATTGAAAATAGTATCTTTATTAACACATTTTATATTATTAACACTAAAACCTAAACCCTATATCTTATATTATTCCAGTAATTTTCTCATATAAAAGGCGAGTTACACTCTTAATGAGTTATTTATAGTACATTGTATATGATTCACTTTATATGAATTATAATCTCATTCAATAAAGAGTAAATGAGGTCTGGCTTAGATATATGGCTACTTAACATTTGAGGCATGGCTGAGTTATATGGCTACTGAACGGTTGGCTTAGCTTAACGATATATTTGAATTATATAAACATTTGATAAGTGTGGCTGAGACAAAGACTTGTGACTCTTCGTCTTCATGTCTCCTTGTCTCTTCATATTCGTGTATATTCATCTTCATGTCTTCTCATTCGTGATCTTTCGGTTTTAATATATACACATTCTCTTCATTTTTTCCATTAATCCATTTTAGTGATCATGAAAAAAATGAGGCTAAACCCACAGATTCTCGATTTCCCACCTGAATTCCTTGAAACCATTCTTCTCAAGGTCGCAAGTTTCTCATACAGAGATATTTTCATATACAAGAGCGTTTGTGTGGTCATGCGCGATGCGGTTCAAAGAGAGATATTCTACAGGAACGTAGATCATTTCACAATGCAAGGATTATCATTCTGCTTGTGTGAATTTCAATCGATTTGTGTCTCCACTATGAAAACCCTTCTGCTATCTTTATTGTCGAGGCTAGGGAGTTTTTACGGACTAACAACATGGAAGGATGACTCTTAAAGATTAGTCTTGCCGAGGCTGAGAAGGGGTATGATTTGGCTCTCTACACCTACAGTCATCTGAAAAGGATGATGTCCCTTGTCGTGGTCTTCAACGGTGATTTGGTCAATATATCTAGGGAGTTCTCACGGTTTGCAAAACGGAAGATCCAAGCATCTTCTTCATTGGCGTGGAGCAACAAATTGCCTCCATTCTTTCTCCAAAGGTTCACTCAAATACACAATGTCTATTGTCGGGATGTCGATAGCTGCATGTGTCAAGTGATCCATGGATGGGGAGACCCGGGGACACGTGGTACAAACCGGAGCCACTCTGCGATGCGTGTTTCTAGAAGATGAAAACACTTGCTTTCATTCACGAGTTGCCTAAAAAGATTGTGGGTTTGCGTCTTGAATACACTTGACAATCTATATAACTCTATTTTAAATTTGTTTTCAAATTGTAACTATTTTCAATTTGTTTTGATTGGTAACTCTGTTTCATATTTGTTAAAATTGTAACTCATCTTCTACATAAACTAACTCATACACATCATGATATATAAATCTATTTCATATTTGTTTAAATTGTAACTCAATTACTATAGAAACTAACTCATACACATCATAATATATAACCCACCCACGATAGAAATCAAACTCATTCGTAACACATTATATTATTCAATGTTTAAGGTATAGCTGAGTTAACAATTGATAAATGTTTGAGGTCTGGCTGAGTTATATATATACTTAATGACCAAGTTATAAGGAGGATCTTTATTAACACTTGATTAATATTTGGGAGAGGACTGAGTTATATAGCTACTTATGGCTGGCTTACTTTATCATCTCAACTCCTCCATTAGACAAGACCTGCTTATATCTTCCGTCCTCAAAGAGGTCTACTACCATCTTCGCCCGAATACCATGAATATTTCTATCATTTATACCATCAAATTAAAGAAGGTCCACATCTATACCTCTATTGTGTAGTTTGATTGTGAACAACTTATTTGTTAATAAATTTTGATGTTCATGATAAGCAAAATACAAATTGTAGAAAAATGATTGTGGCGTCTACAGTTTTTCTCTAGCGAGATATTATGCACAACACGTTGGGAAAGTAATTATATAAAGAAAAACAATTTTTTTTTGTCAACGATAATATTAATTGAGGAAAAGGGAAAAAAGTAACTGAACAAACAGAAAAGGCCTTGAGAGAGCAAAGGCTCAAAAAAACCGAAATAGGGGAAAAGAAACAGAGTAATTCCCAACAAAAATAGATGATGCTGAAGGCGAAAACAAAAGAGAGAGAGAAAGGCTGGAACAACTGAATCAACTAACAAACAGGGATTGAGGCAGCTGCCTCAGAGATGAAAAGATCCTTAAGCCAGGAGGGGTAAGACTGTGCGACATACGATCCCAACCTCAAGTCCTTGACAACACTAAGAGCAATCAGGTGGGCACCCTTGTTTGTTGAAGCTGATTCTGATGTGCAGTCCCAATCTTGAAAGGAAAGAAGACTTCTCGAGCAAGCATCTGTAAAAGCTAAGAGGGACGGGACTGAAGAGGGGTCCTTCAGGGCTTGAGCTATAAGGGAGGATTCAACCTGAAAAAGGACCTTTGGACAGTTATGTACGGCCATATTTTCTATAGCCCAAGTGGTACTGCATTGATGAGCCTGTTGCATAGATGATAGGTTAGAGAATGCTCGTCTAGAATGTAAGATGACAGAGCCTTCATGATCCCTCACAACCATTGAGGCTCCTCCAAGACCAGAGGATTTCTTAAATGTTGTACCTATGTTGCACTTCATCCAGCCTATAGGTGGTCTGCACCATACTCTTGGGAGGGATCTTAGGGGGTTTGATGCATTAGCCCCCTCTGCTTTTAGCACATCTTGAGCTAACAGCCATGCTTCAGCTTCTGTTGTGGCCTTTTGAACAATCTCTGCCGCATTATAGGACCTTCCCTCAAAAAGCAGATGGTTTCTATTTTTCCAAGTAAACCAAATAAGCCAAGGGAAGATATTTGTGGCTAAAAGTGATGAGCCACTATCAGTAGGTAAGGACAGTAAGTGATAAAGGTTTGAGAGTAGAGAGCCATGGTCAAATCCTTCTTGAGGTGATGGGTAGTTAGCCAATGCCTATACCTGTCTTGGAATATGANTGGTTAATAGATTCTCCTTCTTCCCCACAAAACTGACATCTGCCATCAGTCTTGATACCTCTTCTTCTTAGAGCATCATCTACCGCAATAGCACCATATAGGGCCTTCCAACAGAAGTTCTTAATCTTTGAGACCGTTTTCATTTGCCAGATTCTTTGTTTAAGTTCTAGGATAGATGGTAGCATTCGT